>LPNX011232423.1:120407-125407 GCA_001517045.1 Pseudotsuga menziesii
TCATCATCACCATCAACATCATCATCATCCTCATCATCATCATCACCTTCATCATCATCATCATCATTCATCATCATTCATCATCACCATCATCCTCATCATCATCACCATCATCATCATCATCATCATTCATCATCATTCATCATCACCATCATCCTCATCATCATCACCATCAACATCATCATCATCATCATCATCATCCTCCTCATCATGAACATCATGAACATCATGAACATCATCATCCTCCTCCTCCTCATCATCATCACCATCAACATCATGAACATCATCATCATCATCCTCATCATCATCATCACCTTCATCATCGTGATCATCATCATCATCATTCATCATCACCATCATCATCACCCCCATCGCCATCATCATTATCATCATCCTCATCCTCATCATCCCCATCCTCATCGTCATCTTCAGCTTCATCATCACCATCATCATCATCATCATCATCATCATCACCATCAACATCATCATCACCATCGTCATCATCATCATCATGAACATCATTGTCATCACCATCGTTGTCATCATCATCATCATCACCTTCCTCATCATCAACATCATCATCACCATCATCATCATCATCAACATCGCCATGATCATCATTATCATCTTCATCATGTTCATCTTCATCATCCTCATCTTCACCATCATCACCTTCATCATCACCATCGTCATCATCATCATCATCACCATCATCTTCACCATCATCATCATCATCAACATCGCCATGATCATCATTATCATCTTCATCATGTTCATCTTCATCATCCTCATCTTCACCATCATCACCTTCATCATCACCATCGTCATCATGATCATCACCATTGCCATCATTGCCATCATCATCATCATCAACATTATCACCATCGTCATCATTGTCATCATCATCACCATCATAATCACCTTCATCATCCTTATCATAATCATCACCATCAACATCATGAACATCATCATCATCATCCTCATCATCATCATCATCATCACTATCATCTTCACCATCATCATCATCATCACCATTATCACCTTCATCATCACCATCGTCATCATCATCATGATCACCATTTCCATCATTGCCTTCATCATCATCATCATCATCACCATCAACATCATGAACATCATCATCATCATCCTCATCATCATCACCATCAACATCATCATCATCATCATCATCATCATCATCATCATCATCATCACCATCACCATCAACATCACCAACATCATCATCATTCATCATCATCATCCTCATAATCATCATCACCATCACCATAATGAACATCATCATCATCATTCTCATCATCATCACCTTCATCATCATCATCATCATCACCCTCATCATCATCATCTCCAACAACATCATGAACATCCTCATCATAATCCTCATCCTCATCCTCATCATCACCATCACCATCACCATAAACATCATCTTCATCTTCTTCATCATCATCATCTTCATCACCTTCATCATAACCATCGTCATAATCATCATCATCATCACCTTCATCATCATCATCATCATCATCATCATCACCATTGCCATCATTGCCATCATCATCATCATCATCACCTTCATCATCATCATCATCTTCATCACCATTGCCATCATCATCATCATCATCATCATCATCATTATCACCATCATCAACATCATCAACATCATCCTCATCATCATCATCATCCTCATCATCATCACCATCAACATCATGAACATCATCATCATCATCATGAACATCATCATCATTCATCATCATCATCCTCATAATCATCATCATCATCATCATCCTCATCATCATCATCATCATCATCATCCTCATCATCATCATCACCTTCATCATCATCATCATCATCACCATCATCAACATCATCATCATCATCACCATCAACATCATCAACATCATCATCATCATCATCAACATCATCAACATCACTATCATCATCATCACCACCATCAACATCATCAACATCATCATCATCATCCTCATCATCATCATCACCTTCATCATCCTCATCATCATCATCATCATTCATCATCATTCCTCATCACCCTCATCCTCATCCTCCTCATCATCATCACCATCAACATCATCATCATCATCCTCATCATCATCCTCATCAACATCATGAACATCATCATCATCCTCATCATCATCATCACCATCAACATCATGAACACCATCATCATCGTCCTCATCATCATCATCACCTTCATCATCGTCATCATCATCATCATCATTCATCATCACCATCAACATTGTGAACATCATCCTCATCATCATCCTCGTCATCAACATCATGAACATCATGAACATCATCATCATCCTCATCATCATCATCACCATCAACATCATGAACGTCATCATCATCATCCTCATCATCATCATCACCTTCATCATCATCGTCCTCGTCATCATCATCATCACCGTCAACATCATGAACATGATCATCATCATCCTCATCGTCATCGTCATCCTCATCATCATCATCACCTTCATCATCATCATCATCATCATCATCATCATCAACATGATCATCATCATCACCATCATCATCATCATCACCATCAACATCATGAACATCCTCAACATCATGAACATCATCATCACCTTCATCATCATCCTCGTCATCATCATGACCGTCAACATCATGAACATCATTATCATCATCCTCATCGTCATCCTCATCCTCATCATCATCATCACCTTCATCATCATCATCATCATCATCATCATCATCAACATGATCATCATCATCACCATCATCATCATCATCACCATCAACATCATGAACATCATCATCATCATCATCATCATCACCTTCATCATCATCATCATCCTCGTCGTCATCATCACCGTCAACATCATGAACATCATCATCATCATCATCCTCATCGTCATCCTCATCCTCATCATCATCATCACCTTCATCATCATCATCATCATCATCATCATCCTCATCGTCATCCTCATCCTCATCATCATCATCACCTTCATCATCATCATCATCATCATCATCATCATCATCAACATGATCATCATCTTCACCCTCATCATCACTATCATCATCACCATAATGAACATCACCATCATCATCCTCATCATCATCACCTTCATCATCATCATCATCCTCATCATCCTCATCATCATCATCTCCAACAACATCATGAACATCATCATCATCATCCTCATCCTCTTCCTCATCCTCATCCTCTTCCTCATCCTCATCATGATCATCACCATCACCATCACCATCACCATCAACATCATCTTCATCTTCTTCATCATCATCATCTTCATCACCTTCATCATCACCATCGTCATAATCATCATCATCATCACCTTCATCATCATCGTCATCATCATCACCATTGCCATCATTGCCATCATCATCATCATCATCATCATCATCACCATCGACATCATCAACATCATCCTCATCACCATCATCATCCTCATCATCATCACCATCAACATCATGAACATCATCATCATTCATCATCATCATCCTCATAATCGTCATCATCATCCTCATCATCCTCATCCTCATCATCACCTTCATCATCATCATCATCATCACCATCATCAACATGATCATCATCATCACCATCAACATCATCATCATCATCCTCATCATCACCATCATCATGAACATCATCATCATCACCTTGATCACCATCATCATCATTCATCATCATTCATCATCACCATCATCCTCATCATCATCACCATCAACATCATCATCCTCATCCTCATCATCATCCTCATCGTCATCCTCATCATCAACATCATGAACATCATCATCATCCTCATCATCATCATCACCATCAACATCATGAACATCATCATCATCATCACCTTCATAATCGTCATCATCATCATCATCATTCATCATCACCATCATCATCACCCCCATCACCATCATCATTATCATCATCCTCATCCTCATCATCCTCATCCTCATCGTCATCTTCAGCTTCATCATCACCATCATCATCATCATCAACATGATCATCATCATCACCATCAACATCATGAACATCATCATCACCATCGTTGTCGTCATCATCATGAACATCATCATCATCACGATTGTTGTCATCATCCTCCTCCTCCTCCTCCTCATCATCATCACCTTCCTCATCACCAACATCATCATCACCATCATCGTCATCATCAACATTGCCATGATCATCATTATCATCTTCATCATGTTCATCTTCATCATCCTCATCTTCACCATCATCACCTTCATCATCACCATCGTCATCATCATCATCAGCATTGCCATCATTGCCATCATCATCATCATCAACATTATCACCAACGTTGTCATTGTCATCATCATCACCTTCATCATCCTTATCATAATCATCACCATCAACATCATGAACATCATCATCCTCATCCTCATCATCCTCATCATCATCACCATCATCTTCATCATCATCATCATCATCACCATCATCACCTTCATCGTCACCATCGTCGTCGTCATCATGATCACCATTGCCATCATAGCCATCATCATCATCATCACCATCAACATCATGAACATCATCATCATCACCATCAACATCATGAACATCGTCATCATCATCACCATCAACACCATCAACATCATCATCATTCATCATCCTCATCCTCATAATCATCATCATCATCCTCATCATCATCATCACCTTCATCATCATCATCATCATCACCATCATCAACATGATCATCATCATCACCATCAACATCATCATCATCATCCTCATCATCATCATCGCCGTCATCATCATCATCATCATCACCATCAACATCATGAACATCATCATCATCATCATCATCATCATCACCATCAACATCATGAACATCATCATCATCATCCTCATCATCATCATCACCTTCATCATCATCATGATCATCACCATCATCAACATGATCATCATCATCATCATCAACATCATGAACATCATCATCATCATCATCATCACCATCAACATCATG
>LPNX011232423.1:127907-200318 GCA_001517045.1 Pseudotsuga menziesii
TCGTCATCATCATCATCATCATTCATCATCACCATCAACATTGTGAACATCATCATCATCATCCTCGTCATCATCGTCCTCATCATCAACATCATGAACATCATCATCATCCTCATCATCAACATCATCATCATCATCCTCATCATCATCATGACCATCAACATCATGAACATCATCAGCATCATCCTCATCATCATCATCACCTTCATCATCGTCATCATCATCATCATCATTCACCATCACCATCAACATTGTGAACATCATCATCATCATCCTCGTCATCATCATCCTCATCATGAACATCATGAACATCATGAACATCCTCATCATCATCATCACCATCAACATCATGAACATCATCATCATCACCTTCATCATCATCATCATCCTCATCATCATCATCACCGTCAACATCATGAACATCATCATCATCATCCTCATCGTCATGCTCATCCTCATCCTCATCATCACCTTCATCATCATCATTATCATCATCATCATCAACATGATCATCATCATCACCATCACCATCATCATCACCATCAACATCATGAACATCATCATCATCATCCTCATCATCATCATCACCTTCATCATCATCATCATCCTCATCCTCATCATCACCGTCAACATCATGAACATCATCATCATCATCATCCTCATCGTCATCCTCATCCTCATCATCATCATCACCTTCATCATCATTATCATCATCAACATGATCATCATCTTCACCCTCATCATCACCATCATCATCACCATCATCATCATGAACATCATCATCATCATCATCATCATCACCATCAACATCATGAACATCATCATCATCATCCTCATCATCATCATCACCTTCATCATCATCATCATCCTCATCCTCATCATCACCGTCAACATCATGAACATCATCATCATCATCATCCTCATCGTCATCCTCATCCTCATCATCATCATCACCTTCATCATCATTATCATCATCAACATGATCATCATCTTCACCCTCATCATCACCATCATCATCACCATCATCATCATGAACATCATCATCATCATCATCATCATCACCATCAACATCATGAACATCATCATCATCATCCTCATCATCATCATCACCTTCATCATCATCATCATCCTCATCCTCATCATCACCGTCAACATCATGAACATCATCATCATCATCATCCTCATCGTCATCCTCATCCTCATCATCATCATCACCTTCATCATCATTATCATCATCAACATGATCATCATCTTCACCCTCATCATCACCATCATCATCACCATCATCATCATGAACATCATCATCATCATCATCATCATCACCATCAACATCATGAACATCATCATCATCATCCTCATCATCATCATCACTTTCATCATCATCATCATCATTCATCATCACCATCATCCTCATCATCATCACCATCAACATCATCATCATCATCCTCATCATCATCCTCATCATCAACATCATGAACATCATCATCATCCTTTGAAATGTAACTTATAGGTCCATTTCCTTTTTATTATTATTTAATCATTATCAATTATCCATCCATAAAAAATTTTAAACTAAAACAACTTTATTTGGATTAGCTTATTGTTGAGTGGGGTTTTATGATGTAATGGTTGATCGATTTATTATAACATGTTAAGTATAATTTAATTAGAAAATATATAAATACATAAATATTTATAAATAAATTGAGATTTAAATTGGGTTTCGGGCCTCTGTATTTAATTTTTTTTTATGATTTACAAATCGCGTACACGTTCTATAACTACATATCGCGAGCGCGTTTTGTAGTTATATAACGCGTACGCAATATGGCTTCCTATCCTACATGTCCCATGACATGTCAGGCTCGGGTTGAACATACCAAGTGCTATGTCAGGCTCGGGTTGATGTATTTTTTGGTAACGTGATTTTGTTTTTGAAAACTAGGATTGCATCTAAAAGGTCCCTCAACTTCTTGCACACACCCTTATAATGTTTTCGATCCCTGGTTGGCTTGGGCTACAGGGGATAGTTGTGCCATCAGAGTAGGAGAGGGCTCGATTATTGGTAGTCCTTCTCGGTATCGGTTATCACCTGACTTCTTATTTTTCTTACACAACAAAGGTTATTTTTCATTATATCATATCTCGATGCTTCCTTTCTTCTCTACTTCTTTATAGGGTTGGATCATTGCGTCTTAGTTGGGGTTATTTGGTTCGATGGGAGAATAATGGTCTGAATATATTCGAGGCCTTCAACACGGATCCATCATGCTGGATGTGGGCTCTCATCATCTGAAATGGTCCTTCAATAAAGCAACAGGGGACATAACTCTTGATCTGACATATCAGTTGTTATCCAATGATTTTTCGTGGATTTTTCATGCATACATAATTGGTGGCATTCTATTTGCTCTTGGAAGGACCCTTTCTGTATTGTTATCTTCTATTGGTTAGTGTTGGAAAATCGTCTCTTAACCTGTGATAATCTACTGAAACGAGATTTGATCGGTCCAAATCTCTTTCTGCTATGTGGCCTTGCTGAAGAATCTATTTTTCATCTGTTTGTTTCCTGCAGTTTCACACAATCTGTTTGGTTGTCTATTGGATGCTTGTTAAAAAGCCACATTGTTTGGAGCAACGATTCCTTATCGGGATGCTTCCTTGTTTGGAAAAAGATGTCACCACAGTGGAAATATATACCTTGCTTCATTTTATGGGAGATATGGAATTGCAAAAACAAAAGGTTTCTTGAGAACTCATTTTCCAATGGTCTAGCTATTGCACTGAAGGGACTGAATGTTTTTATTCAATCCAGTCAAGAACCTTTCACAGGTGGAATTCCCTTGCACATGCCCAGAGTTTTAAAAGTTTTGGTTCAGTGTCATAGTTTGATGGGCTTCTTTGATGGAGCTTCACAAAAGGACTCTTCTTTGTGTTGGGCAGGTGCTTTTCTGTGGATTGATGAGTCAAGTTGTTGAAAATTATGGATGAATTAAAACTCTGGATCTAATACTAAGGGGGAGCTCCTCTCCCTTTGGGCTCTTCTTCAGTTTACTAGGAGCCTTAACATGGATGGGGTTCATATTCTGATGACTCTCATATCATCATTGATTGGGAAAACAATTTTCACAGCTTGAATCTCATTTATCTTGAGCCTTGGCTAAAAAGGAGTAGGCTTCTGATCAACTATTTCCATACTATTTCTTTCTCTCACATTTACAGGGAGCAGATCTTTCAGGTTGATTTGTTGTATAAGCGTGCACTTTTGGTTGCTGATAATTTTATCTCTTTTGAGCATTGGTCGACAGGTTCTCTAGTCTCAGAGGGAAGCCAACAGGCTATCTTTTGTTGAGGCTTGGTTTTGATCTATCATTTCGGGTCCTTTTTTACTCTTCTTCTTGACTAGCTGTTGGCCTTGATTTGGTCTACTTGGTCTACTTTTTTGGCCGATTCGTCTTGCTTCTTTCTCAATAGGACCAACTCATTTGTCGTAATGTTAGCTACTTTGTTGTTGAATCTCTCTTTGATCCCGGAGATCCTATCTTTTTGACCACTTTTGGTGTATACTTTTGTATACTGTCTTGATATTGTTTTTCATACACTTCAGGCTGATTTGTTGTCTAAATGTGCTTCTTCTTTTTTTTTTTTTGCTAATGGTTTTTTTTTTAACACTGGTCTGTATCTTTTGTACTTGGTCTACTTTTTGGGGGCTTGTCTTGCTTCTTTCTCTATCAAACTAGATCATTTGTGGTAATGTTGGCTATTTGGTGTTTGATCTCTCTTAAATCCGAGATCTATTTTGTCTTTGGTCCCGTCATTTTTACCACTTTCTGTGTATACTTTTGTAAATCTTATTTTTTTCATATACTTTACTTTAGTTTTTTTTAATGTCTATTTTTTTTTTGGTCCCATATTTTTTATCACTTTCGGGGTATACTTTTGTAAATCTTATTTTCATATGCTTAAGTTATTTTTCATGGAAAAAAAATGATTTCATTGGCAGAGATGTTCGATTAACTGCAATCTTTTTTTATTTAAAAAGTCCAACGAACACTTTGTGGCCGACCGATTTTATTAATCCATGTGCTCCTGGCCGCTGTCATGTGACCCTCGATGCTGCTGGGATGTGATGTTTCTTTTCGAAAAGAGGCGTTCGAACCTCACATCTCACAACTGCAAGCGCTTATAAATACCTTCAAAACACATCTTCAGGAATTGAATTCTTAATTTGCGATGGAGATGATGTTAGTTGTGAATACTCATGTTGCATGGCTTAATCTGCTATTGCTAATCACGTTGATCAGCAGCATTCACCTACCGTTATCGTCTTCTATTGCTGCAGCCACACCACCCTCCAATTCCAATCCGTTTGTGTTTATGAGTGTTGATGCTCAGAGAGCCGCCGCAAGAAGATATGATTACATTGTAGTTGGAGGCGGAACGGCCGGCTGCCCCCTCGCCGCAACGCTGTCTGTCAACTATTCGGTTTTGCTTATAGAAAGGGGCGGATCCCCTTACGGAGTTCCCGAAATCGAGAACGCCAACGATTTTGGAAACCTATTGGGGGAGACCGACAATTACACTTCCCCAGCACAGTCGTTTGTTACAGAGGATGGACTCACTTTAGCCAGAGCCAGAGTTCTGGGAGGTGGAACTGCTCTCAATGCCGCTTTCTACAGCAGGGCGAGCTCCGAATATGTTCGATATATGGCATGGGATCAAACACTTGTAAATGACTCATATGAATGGGTGGAGAAGCAGAACGCCTTCCAACCATATCGCCTCTCCAGCTGGTCATCGGCTTTCAGAAGAGGGCTCCTGGAAGCAGGAATTCTTCCATATAATGGGTATACTTTGGATCATGTGGAGGGAACCAAGATCAGCGCCTCCACCTTTGATAACAATGGCAAAAGACACACAGCCGCAGATCTTCTCAAGTCTGCCAACCCCAACAATACTGTAGTCCTTCTCAATGCTACCGTCAGCAGGATTCTCTTCAATTCTCCTGCGTCTCAAGGTAATTCATTACACAGGCCATTCTTATACATGACTGCCGTTTTACAACATTCGTTGCTAATATTGTTTACCTAATCTTCTTAATAATTTTTTATCAAGATTGGACTAGTAGATTTATATCCAGAATATCTGTAAGTGTAGATTCAGTATTTTGCTTGTGAAAACTTGCAGGAAAGAACGGTGGCTCCTCTGGGAAGCCGAAGGCCCGCGGAGTAGAATTCAGGGACGCCCATGGTCGGTTTTATCAAGCTTTTCTGAAAGAATCATCACGTTCCAGCGAGGTAATCATCTCTGCAGGATCCATAGGCACCCCCCAGCTGCTCCTATTGAGTGGAATCGGTCCATCTCAACAACTCAAACAATTCAATATTCCTCTAGTACTAAATTCACCTTTAGTAGGCCAAGGGATTCAAGACAGTCCCCGTGCAACCGTAACCTTGGAATCCCCTACACCCCTGGAATTCTCCAGCATACAGGTAGTGGGTATTCTGAACGGCTCTCAAACCTACATCGAGTCCAGCAGCTTCATCCAGCCGGCTCCAGCTAGTATAAATGGCAGCGCATTGTCAAACCCCAAGAAGAACGTCGTGTATGGTGGAAACATATTTGCGAAGCTGGCGTTTCCAGTGTCGAGAGGAGAGCTTCGGCTACGCAGCATGGATCCTCGAGACAATCCGTCTGTTCGATACAACTATTATTCCCACCCTCTGGACCTGCAAAGATGCGTTCAAGGCGCAAGGATGATCGCTAAAATCCTCAACACACGGTCTCTGAGGAGATTTACACATTCAACGGGTCGCAAGTCCAGTGTATTTCAGTTCCTTGGGAAAGCGATGCCAAACAACACGACGGACGATGCAGCCATGGCTCAGTTCTGCCGTGATACTGTGGCCACCATGTGGCACTTCCATGGAGGATGTCATGTTGGGTCTGTGGTTAACAAGAGATATGAGGTCAACGGAGTCGAGAGTCTGAGGATTGCGGATGGCTCCACGTTTAAAGACGGTCCTGGAACCAACCCACAGGCCACCACTATGATGCTTGGCAGGTAACTGTTATTATATCTATTTGGTTATATTCTTAGTATTTTAGTCTTTTCTGCAACAATAACGTTGTTACATATTGATGTGCATGCAGGTACATAGGAATGAAGATACTTCAAGAAAGAGCGTGAAAGAAAACCTTTTCCAGTGGTAGTACTAAAATTAATCGAGTTGCTTACTTTAATTAGGATTCTCAGAAGTTTAAGAGTGAATAACTATAAAATCGTTACCCGTGGTGGGTAGGTTCTATTCTCATAGGCTTTCTCTAGCCCTAGATTATTGATCGGATCTTGCCCTAGCTTATTGGTCGGAGCTTTCCTTAGCTTAGTGATCGGTTAAATTTTTGGATTGTATGAGCATGCCGCTCATATGTAAACAGACGCAAGAAAGTTTCCAACCGAAATTATTAACACCACACGAATATATGGATGATGATTGATGTATACTAAGACCCACTTATTGGTGTTGATGATATGTAGAATTGTTGTTTCACTTTTCAAAAATTTTACAAATAAAGTTGGCATTGATTGATGTATACTAAGACCCACTTATTGGTGTTGATGATATGTAGAATTGTTGTTTCACTTTCCAAAAATTTTACAAATAAAGTTGGCATTGTACTTTTTTTTCGACATTATTACTCTGGACCAAGATCAAGATCAGAAGACTATTGTTATTGTTTTCAACTTGGATCTAGATCAAGATCAGGAAACTATGGTTATTGTTTTTAACTTTTGAATTGTAGAATTGGAAAAACTTTTTGATTTTTTAAAAATAAATAAATGTCTTTCATTAATATAATTTAATAAAACAATTTGAAAAAATTACATAAATCAACAGTAACCTCGCCACAAATAAAACACATACACAATTTTGAGAAAAGTGAAAAATATATTGTATTGTAACATGAGAGAATTTTATGAGATTGCCATGTTACTAGTGTCATTGTGAAATGTACTGAATAGTGTGTGCAGGATTGAAAGGAGTGGACAGGGTGGTAACTGGCAGTATGGGCAGGGTATCATTATTATCGGTGTAGAGTAACAGCTAATGGTCAGCGTGTTCATCACAGCAATAAGTATCGCATATGTCTCCCATTCGAACATGGTATAAGTAACAGATAAGTGTGCCATTCATCATGAAATTCATCATGGGGAGTCTCCGTTTTAAAATCATTTTTACTTAATATAAGTAAGTGACTATGTTATAAAGTAGTTAGTCTGTTAATTATAAAAATAGTAAATTTAAATAAGCATTAAATTGGGCGATTAATACTTTACATGCTATGTAGTATTTAATGTCGTGAGATCGTACTGTCAGTAGATCTCAGCATTACATAACATGTAAAGTATCTTAATTATAAATTAAGAAAGTATATATAAAATTACAAAAATATAAAATAATTTATAATATTTGTTATATTAATAATTAATTATAGTTATAAAGTTATGAAAATAAAAGTATATAAATATGATGATATCAAAATTAAAATATATAATAATTACATTTTTTTTTATTAAACAAAAATCAATAATAATATATAAAGATTTTGGCAAAACATTTTTACATCAAAAATATGTTTAATTTATTTTCTATATTTTAATAAAAAAGTCATATTAATAATGTTCTATCCATGTCTTTGAAATCAGTTTATCTATCTATAATTATTTAATTAATAAAAAATAAAATAAATTATTATTAACTTTTAAAATAATCAACATTCTCCATTATTTGGCTAAATGTCAAATTCAAATTTTGAGCTCAGCTTCAATAGTCAAAGTATGGTCAGCTCATCATTCACAACATTTATTACAAAGGGCTCCACAAGAGCATCATGTCACTTACAAGAGTAGAACCTGGGTGGGGAGGATAACATTTATTTCTCCCAACCATCCAAACTACATCTATTTTAACTTGATACAACTTGTTAACCAATAAATAATTACATTCTTAAGTAATCCAGAATAAGTATCTAATTGTCACTAAATTCTTGAACTACTAGTAAATTCTTGATCTTTTAAAACTGGTTTTGGTGGTCGCGCCGTTCGTAAACTGGTTTTGGTGGTCACACCATTGTTATAGCGAGAGTTGCACGAGTTTTAGAGATAACATACATCGATTCAAGCATAAAGATATTCTGTGGTAAGTACCTCAAAAGTGGAGGGGACAAACATGGTCAGCTCTCGATTGGCATAATAAGTTTGAATGATGGTTTTTTTAAATATTAAAATTAATTGACAACTAATGATGAAGCACTAACAACACTACTATTCTCTACTCCGTTCTTCCTTGGATTTTGAATCATATCTTCTGGCTTTAAGTGGGTAGTGTCTCCAATGTCCTCCCGGTTTAAGAGATGTCCTGTAATGTCACCATGGTTTGAACGCCAAATAAACTTGTGAGTTATGTGGATAGTGTCCCCAATGTACTCCCGGTTTTAGAGATGTCCTATAATGCGACCATGGATTGAATGCTAAATAAACTTGTGTGTTATGAAATCACATGAAACATATATATAATGGTCCTATAAGGAAGTAAATGATTCCAAAAAGTTATGTTCAAATCAACGTAAAAGCTTGAGAACATGCAACTACTGGCCAATGCTTACAAAGCGTCTTGCAATTCTAGCAAGTGATAAAAGTTGAAATGATGGTAGCTAAGATGTTAACCTTGCATATAATCCTCAATTGCCAATCTTAGTATCTTGAGGGAAAATAACATAAAAGCACCCTGCAAATGCAAATTTGAGCATATCAACAAATGTTGATTGGTGTTGACATGAGAGTGAATATACATCCTATAGATTCTCAACACTGTTTTGCTACTCCTCTGAAGTAATTATCAATGCAAAACCTAATGCTCCAACAATGCATACCTTTAATCTTGTTATTCGAACCAATTGAAAAATCAGTTTGTCCATGTCTTCAAAATGATGCGCAGTAAAAAAAACCTCTCCCATATGCAATTATGCTACTTTTGTGCTATGTAATAACATGAAACATGTGTATAATGGTTTCATAAGGAAGTAAATGATTTCAAAAAGTTATGTTCTACTAGAGATATAAAATAGAGAATAATTGTCCCAAAATCAACGTAAAAGCTCTGGCAAATGCTTGCAAAGAGTCTTGCAATTCTAACGAGTGATAAAAGTTGAAATGATGGTAGCTAAGATGTTAACCTTGCATATAATCCCCAATTGTCAATCCTAGTAATTGCCAATCCTAGTATCTTGAGGGAAAATAAAATAAACCCACCCTGCAAATGCAAATTTGAGCATATCAACAAATGTTGACTAGTGTTACCATGAGAGTAAATATCCATCATGTATATTCTCAACATTGTTTAGCTACTCCTTTGAAGTGACTATCAATTCAAAACCTAATGCTCCAACATTGCATACTTTGAATCTTGTTATTTGTACCAATTGAAAAATCAATCCATCCATGTCTTTGAAATGATGTGCAGTAAAGAAAACCTCTCCCATATGCAATTATGCTACTTTTACCCAAAAGGAAGAGTATTGTTGAATCTTTACCATCATGTCTAAAACCAAGGTTCCATACCCTCATTAATTTTTCACTAAAATATGCCACATAATTTTCTTTTGCATCTGAAAAAAAATAGGGCATGGGCATTGTATGGCTCTATAGAGAAGGAAAGTAAGTTCTAGTCTCAACATCAAATATTGAAATGATCGTCTTAGCTGCTATAACAAGATACCTATTAATACAATGCTACAACCATACTTGACTCATACCACCCTTGAAAAATCCCATGCAATTCCCTGGTTAATGTTCCAGTAATGAACTTCACTTTCCCCGTCACAAATAAGAAATAAGGTCTACACTATTCATGTGGAAATCAAGAGATATCACAATACCATTATGACCAAAAAAGGTACATAATATATAATTTGGATTCTTTGCATTGCAAAATTTGATTGTTTTGTCGAAAGAGGATGTAACCATGTCCATTAAATTAGGACTACATTGCACATTAATGATTAAAAATGAATGCTCTTCAAAGGAAAAATTTAACTTTGATATTGGCCATGTTCCAAAACATTTCCTTCTCATACCTAGCATTGGCTAGTAATTTTCCCTAAAGGAAAAAAAGGAAATACATAACTTTATTAGTGTTGACTCAAATGCAACTAAACTCTCAAAATAAAAACCCTTTTATAAAATCCTCAGACTATTCTAATGTATCCCTAGCATATGTATCATCATAAGATAGAAATGACTCCATATTATCATCCAAGGTCCCATCTTCAACAAATCGATCTATATTAGTAGGAGGATCGGATGGTGAAGCAAGGGCCCCTAATCTATCAAGATCCATACATTATCAATGTCTTAGATGAGTTCCCACTATGTTGAAATGCCTAGAAGCGATGGACATAACATCTCTAAGGGTATGTGTAGATGGTATCCTAGGTGCATAACTTAGGCATGGACTAGTAATATTTGTAATTCTAAACTATTAGTTGGACCACATGATGATCCATGTTGCTTTATTTTTCTTCCATTTTGACCTTTAGATGGAACGCAATCATTTCCATAAGATGAGTTTGACATACTCCTCTCAATTAAACCACCAAAAATGATGTGGAATCAATCCACACATGAGTATAGTTTTACACAAAGAAGTGAAAAATAAAACTTTAATTCTTTTTTTATTAAAAAAAACAAGCTTAAATATAGCTTTACATAAAGAGAACTACATCAACAAACTAGAAATAAATGCTTAACAAGATCCTAAGAAATATAAACTAAAGATAAATATGGGTCTAGTTGGTGACAAGATCTCAATTAACCATGAGAATAGGAAACCAAGAAGGCATTGACACAATAATAATCTCCAATCTACACACACAATAAAAATATTCTAAATAGTAAGAAACCAATAATATTCTAAGAACCATAATTCCTATCAAGCAACACCATCATAATCCTCATCTTCTAGCATCATAGTCGTGTTAAGCAAATTGCTCTTAAAGCTAATGGACACAAAATTATTGTATCCCCATTAAGAAGTTCGAGTAGGCACCCAAATAGAAGGAAGGTGAATGTTTGTTGATGCAAACACTTAAGGAGGATGTCAAGGTTGTGAACAAGAGTTGTGGTGTTTGGAACAATGAGGAGGAGGCACATATGTTTATCTTTGAGAGGGAAATATCTAAGGTAGGGAGTTTGGTTGTGGTTTTATTGTATTATAGGTGGTTGTAGAGAGAATGAAAATATGCAAGCACTTATGGAGAGGCCTCTTCCTTACACCATCTTTTTTAGAGAGCAATTCATCTTAAGAAGTGGTAGATGAATGACAATAATAAGCGTACTTTTACGTAGTGAAGATGTATGAATTGGTGTGGCTATCATATTGAGAAAAATGAGCATGCTAATAAGATGTACCAAGAATTATTTCTATACAGTAAAGATGAGACATGTCACACACCATTGTATTAGGGAAAGTGGACTAATAGTGAAGGGGACAAACTAAACAATATGGTTGTTGGGAGGCCATTGGGGTTGGTGGGGGGGTGGCCAAGGTGGGGGTTGATAGTAAGCGACAATTATTTCATAAGAGTAGATGACACTAAATTATCTAGACTCGTGTTGTCTAGGATCAACTTAACCATTTGATTCTTCACTTGACAATTGTGAGTGAAACGGGACCCTAGCTGAACAAGAGTATAATGAGATGACATAAGCATGAGGTAAGCATTAGATATAGTAGGGATTTCCACTTCACTTGGTGCTAGAGGACTTGCAGTAAGAGGAGTTAATTGGGGATTAATGAACAAGGTCTTAATAACACATGAAGATTGTAGGGAAAGGAAAATCTCAACATTACGTGATGTAGTCTTATGAAAACTACAATACAAGTTGATTATGGGTGGAGATGAAAAAAGGACAAATGGAATTATGTAGAGGGTTGGGTGGGATGGAGAACAAGGAGAGAATGGGACCCTTCCCAAGTTCCTTCCTAATGCAACAATATTCTAAATGATAAAGAGAGATATACACTAGGGGCCAAAAAAACTTCATGATGCATTTGGGGAAGCAAACCATAATTAAATTTAGTAATAAATACATGTTTAGGATCTAAAATGGAGAGATGAACCTAAATTTTGTAAAAGACCTCAATGCATCCTTGCACCATTTGGATGGAGAACTGTCACAATTAAAGCCACCATACTAATAAGCCTTCATAATAACCAACATTATAGAAACACTCATGAAAAGTGGTGTAGAAGTTATTTGAACTAGTTATGACATTAAAAGTGTAGATGGATGCAACATCATTTAGTTATAGACATAGAAGTGTTGTTTTAACCCATGTATGTTGTGCATTGTCCCACCATTTTGCTAACTATGCTAACTCTTAGAGGTGATATGCTGCTAATGAACTTTTATCATGCTCTTAGAAATCCTTCTTCTATTTAAAATATGAGGACATCCACTTATTCCCCATCAAATGCACCCGTGAATTGATGCAACATTACATTAGAGTCCCAATGTGTTCCAAAGAAGATGCAAATGGAGGTCTACAAATAGTTAGATCAACGAGCTTAATATAGAGGGTGTTGTGTAAGTAAAACAAGTGATTATGCCTCAAAGTGGTGAGTTCATGCCAAATGTAGAAATTGAGAAAGTACAATAGCTCTAAATTGAGAATACAAATTGATAAAGTAAATGTGAAATCATAACAACATAAAAATAATTTATAATTTTTTTCATATGAATAAGTAATTCATGGATAAGAACATTAAAATAATAAAAATATATAGAAAGAATCACATCATATGAAAAGTGACAACTACAATTTTGTTTCTTGATTTTATTCAACAAAAGTAAATAATAATGGAGTAAGCTATCTACCCGACCATTTGCACCGAGGCCCACCTGACGTCGTCGGGTGATAGCTTACTCAGTTACCTTTCCGTGAGGCCAAGAACAACCAATTCCAACACCTACTTTCACATCAAGTGCGCTCTCTAATTCATCCATCTATAAATTTAGCCATGGAAATTCTTGTTTTTTAAATGCAAGTTTAAAATTGTAAGTTTTGATTGGAATTTTTATGAAAATTGCAAATGTATGTTTAGTCAACTCCATAAAAATAACTGGAAAGATCTAAAACTTGGAACCTTTTACCAACTTCCTTTGTAACAATTAATCAACTCCTTTGTTTGTTTTATGGAACCCAATCCAGGTTTAAACCTTGGATTCTTTATCCTTCATGATCACAGAGGTTAAAGTTTTAAACTAGCATACACACAGAACATTGGCATTATCAAATCCATAACAATTGAATTTCAAATTACAAGTTTTTAGAACACAATTTCAGATNGATTCAATTTGATTTGGTAAATTGGTATTTTTCATTATTGCATTATACTGGACTGTAATAATAGTTTGTTGTAGAGTTGATCTGCAATGAAAATGCAAGAAAAGAAGCAGAATATGTTGTTCTTGGTCTCACTGTTACAGAAAGATAACGGAGTAATCTATCACCAGACGGAGTCAAGTGGGCCTTGGTGCAAATGGTCAAGTAGATAGCTTTCTCCAATAATAACATGTAAAATGTTACCACATGGTGATTTTAGAAAATTCCACATGAAATGAAATAATGCATTGTTTGTGCACACAACCCTATGCATCTATTTTGTCAAAATCACTATGGGGATCCCCGTGAACTTGGATAGATTTTGGGGTGTCTTATCACGACTAGTTCACCACTAAGGGAATTGAATCAGGGTTGCTTTGCCAAGAAATCCCACACCTTAACTAAATGAGCTAACCAAAATTGACTAAATAGGTAAATATTTAAATAACATAATATTTTCATATTTTATTTAACCATATAAATTTTTAATCTTTCATTTTATATAAAATAAGGTTAATAATTTAATAATTGCTTAAACAAAACCCAATGTGGTGAATTTATGACTCCAATAAAATTCAAACCATGTAAATTATAAATGTTTAATTTTAATAATTTGTTGTTTTCAAATAATTTATTATTTAAATAGTTTTTTTTTAATTGAAACTATTATTTAATTATCATATTTTATCATATAAAAAATAATTAAATATATTAAAAAAAATTAATATATCATTTAATGGTATTCTTTAATCATATGATACGTTTTTTTATTACCAAATTATAAAGATAATTGTTTTTATTAAAAAAATTGAAACCATATTACCAAATTATAAAAATAATTGTTTTTTATTAAAAAAATTGAAACCCAATTGTTATACGATTGTTGAATTGTTTTGATTAAAATTTATAGTTTCATATAAATATACATATTTTCAATTTTTTTAAATATAATTATATAATTTGAAAAGATGTATAGAAGTTATAAAAGTTTGTTGGGATTATATAATCTTCCTTTTCTATATATAGTCTATTTGATCATCTTGTCTAGCTTAGGGAGACATTATTACTTTACTAGAATGTGTGGAACACATATAGAGGTTAATTGCCACTTAATGTATGTTCATGCATGAGTTTATGTGCCTCTGAGACCAATCGCTACATTATAGGATCCACTCTGAGTGCCATCAGCAGCCTCCATTAGTTAGTTGTGATAGGTAGGAAGTTATGTTGAGTCAACCTTTAGTTGCATTTAGTTAGATCACTCTCAGTTAGTCGGATTGATTTAGACTTGTTAATTCTTATCATATTTGTCTCAATTTTTTCTTGTTCAGTGTACATTGTTTTTGATATTCCATTGCACAATTCTACCTTTCAATTTTTCTCATTTCCTGTAGATCAATGGTTCAATAATTTAACATGGTATTCAAGCCTTGTTCGGGCTAGAAACAAGTCTTGTCTTATCACCATTCCACATCAGAAGTAACTGAGTTTCCACATAAATCCTAGAATGATAACCTTTCTCCCTCTGAATTCTGTTCAGAGAAGTTTATCCAGGGACTCTAAGAAAGTGAACATGTCGACGTGGAAACGATTGAAACTGACATGATTGTGAATTGTTTTTCTTTTGAAATGATAGGTACACCTTCAATATGGATTCAAGATTATCAGTTCCTCTTCTTACTCCATTCACAAGATATTCAGTGTGGAAATTGAAGATTATTTCATCTCTAAAGAGACAAGGTCTCTATGAGGTATCTATTGGACTTAGTAAAGAGTATTATGAAGATGAGAATGACTGGGTAAATGACAGTGATAGAGCTTTTGGAACAATATGGCTAGCCTTTTCTCTAAGCTTGCACTACCTTATAGATTCTGCTAAATACCCAAATGATCTCAGAACAAAATTGGATAGAACCTTTGGCAAGAACAATGAGAATCATTATAGCAATTTAGAGAGCACACCCAACACCACAAGAGTTATTTATTCAAAAGTATAGGCCTCTATTCTCTATAATGAAGTTGTTTAAGATGAAGAAGAATTAGAATCTTCAACATGGTCAATTTGAATTGAAGAAAGTCTCATTTGAGTGACTCCTTCTTCTGCTGCTACGAACGTTTATGAGATCTCTGATATCTCATCTTCTCATATAGCTAATCTAGAAGAAGACATTTGAATCTCTATTATAGAAGAAAAAATCTCCTTCCATTCTACTCAAGAATTCTCCAATGATTCTTCTATTTTAAATTATGTGCAAATTTTGCTAGTGATTGCTTTAGAAAATGAAGAGGAATTCGATTTCTCTCTTTCTAATGTTTCTGGTGATGTGAAGAAAAGTGATACTTTGGATTTTTTGGAAAAAATATCACATTTTAGGATTGATCCATTCACTCTCATTGATCTAGAGCTTCCAACAAATCCGGACATGATTTCTTGCATCAATACTCATAGTTTTGTTGAAGAAGGAATAAATTACGCGTCTACCATCTCAGTGGAGAACTTGGAACCTTTGTTCCACACTCTTGGATCTGATATGACCTTATTTGGATATGATGTGACCTTATTTGGTTAGAGTTTTAAGTTTCAAGATCCTCCATTCATGCTTGTAGCTTTTCTCATCAATTTTGGTGTGAAAAATCAAGTACCTGGAGTCTCTTTCAAAATTGTTGTTGGGATTCGATGTCAGTTTTCTCTCATGAGTTTGCTGATATGATATTTTGTAAATCATTGGATATTTTAAAACCTATATTAGATTATAGAGCTCAAGAATTCGCTCTCCATGGTCCCAAGACTTCTCTACCTTTCTACTTGATCACATGCTCATCTCCTCACATAACTAGTAAAGATGGAGACATCATGCATTTGTCTGGACACTTTCTCCTAACACTTGGAGTTGATTTTACCTCACATGGTTCGATGTTAAAGGATGCAACATATAATTTGCTTGGTTTTACCTCACATGGTTTAAATTATCAAGCACTTTTTCTTTCTCACTGAGTTGATCTTAGTTTCTCTACATGGATCTAGTTTTCATCTTGCAGCTGTCTATGTTCCTGATTCAGTTGAGCATATTCCTCTTCTTCCAAAGAGGAAAATTCCTCCATACTGTTAGCACTGGAATTGAGCCAAAGGTTGTGGAAGGCTTGCTCCTAGGTAACAACAGAGCCACTTTCGAAGAGAGAACTGGTCTTCTGCTCTTTCAAGAGGGATCTCTCACCAAATATTAACAATGTCAGATATGTACAAGTTAAAATATGAATTGTTTGTGAAGTTGGTTGAAACAAGACATAGAACCATTGGGCGATGGAGTCAAGAAATGTAACTAAAATGAACAGAACTTATGCAGACGATTTCAACACAAAGGCAAGATAGCCATTTGATCATAGTCAATTTAGAATTTTCTGGTGGGAAAGAAGAACATGAACAGACCATCAACACAAAGCATTGGAAAATGAATTCTGTATTAAATTTAAAAGAAAGATTTAGTGGATATCTGAAACAACAGACGGAGCATAGCATGTATGAATTCCAAACTGTTATACACTTATTTCAGACATGAAAGAAAACATAATGGAAGTGATAAATTGGATAAACATTCACATGAGAAAGGAAGCAACAGACTGTAATACAAACAACACATGAATCCCTGTGTAAAACATCGACCTTGGCTCTGAAACTTTATTAAAATACTCTTGAAAGCATACACTGCAAAATTACATCGGTTCCAACACTTTCTCTTTCTTCAAGAGGTACATTTATAGTATTAGGACTTCCTAAACCGACATTCGGGACTCAAAATTTGTTACAACTGAAAAACAACTTCTAACAAACTCTTAGGTGACACATCGGCCACGATTTACATAAAAACTGAAAAATGAAATATGGACTGTAGGAGAAAATATGCACGAAAGTCTTCTACGCTTCCATTTGGTGAGTGACTGTTGTACAGAGTTATGGGAGAGGTGACCATTGGAAAGGGCATGTACACAGAGAAAAATTCCCACATACTATCATTGCCATTTCTATGGATGCGTTTTGAATTTGGCCAACCCATATTGTTGAATGGATCTCCATAGATCAGGACCAGGTAGAGTCGCAAATTCCATGTCGAATGCTTGTGCTTTGAGCTCCATTATTTCCAGGTACAAAATCTCAGGGACTTCAACACAGGTGGCTTTAAAATCAAACAACAATTCAAATTCACTGGCTAGCTTATCAAAAATGATCTTTCCTGACAATGATTGTTGCATGTCTCCAAATTTGTTGTTGTCTAATCGACAATGAACCAGACGCTCTCGATACTCCTTTTGGGACAATAAAGGACCCTTCTCTTCCCAAAAGAAAGGGATCCCTATGCCTACCAGTGGTTTGAATAGCCTAATAACCTCCCTGACTTTGTGCTCAATAAACTCTATTTTGGCTTGTACAGTCTCCAACATCTTGTGCTTAGCAATTACCTTTCTAGCCCTGGAGACAATAACAACCCTGTTTTGGATACTGTATCGATTGGCCAAATCGTCTTACAAGGAGCTTAGGAAAGAAACGACATTTTCCTGGTCTTGAATGAAATCTATATAAGGTTAGAACTTGTCAGCCTCTATAATGATCTTATCCCAGATCAAATGTTTAGTGCCTTGCAAGGCAAATTTACCAACCACCTGTTGGCTTAACTTGGCATTTTGTTGAACCAGTCCTTGGCATTTCTTTTCCATCTTCTCCTTTCCTTGTCTCTCCTCACCTTTTTCCTTTTCTAGTTCCTCAATCTGCTGCTTTAACTTAACAAGCTCTATATCTTTCAGGCCTATCTCGGACATTGCTCTAGAAAGAGATCGGTGTCTATCTCTCTAGCTACACCTACGGACTGAATTGCACTCTCAACACTCCTTCCTTGAAGCTCCCTTTCTTTTAATGCTAATATGGCTTTTAATTCCGCTTCACTTTTCTTCAAAAGTTGGATGTCTGCTCCCCACTGCCTTTCCTTTTCTTTGATCTTTAGTAGCTTGGCTTTGTAGTCGGTAATCTCATCATTCAATGTCTCTTTCTCTTTTTCGAAATTAGCTAATTATTTTGTCTGGGCGAGCTGGGTAGCAACGATTTTCAACTTCCTTTTTAGTGTCTGGATCTCTTTCTCCTTATCATCAAGCAATTTCTGAGTGAAAACTCCCTTATGTGCTGGTCCCTCTATTTGTATTGCTTCATTTTGCAAATTGTTGATTTGGGCCTTGAGTGCTTTGTTCTCCACTCTTACCTTTCTCAAAACATTCAAAGTCTCTGTTTTAATTTCCTCTAGCTTGGACATCTGTATGGTGGCCTTAAGCAGTCTAGCATTCAAGATATCCCCAGTTTCTTTGTTGAGGTGTATTATGTCAGTAGTGGGAACCTTTGAGAGGTTCACATTAACCTCTGACACCTTATTTCCCATTGCGAAGGCTAAGCTAAGGGTTTCAGTGGCATGATCCTTTACAGTCTTTAATGCCACATTTGGGTAAAGCAACCGTGTTTCCTCACTATATAGCTTTGCTGTCTCCTTGAAAGTTTTACCAGCCCTTTCCTAGTAAGAGCCTAGCCAGTCTTCTTTAGATGCATTCCTGTTTGGAGTCTGCTCGTCATATACATATTCTTGGATTTGTAATTTGGCTGCCTTGAGCTCTTCTTGTTTCTATTTTTTCTCCATATTCATCTTCTTCATATGTCTCTTTGTATTTCCCTTTTTAACCTGCACTAACTATTGCCCCTATTCTAATTTCTGCCTTTTGGGCATGATGGCTGTGTCCACCTCTTCAGTATCCATAGGCTTCGGACCCCCTCGTTTCACTCAAACTGTTGAATAGCTGACCAATGATGAGACATCCCCGGCTATTGCAACTATTTTATCCAATTCTATTTTGGGAGAAGCTATTCCTGGCAGGTGTGAGCTAGTGCTTTGTTCTATGCTGATGTCCATCGGGGCAGGATTAGGGAAATCATCCTAGTTTGCTGCTTCCCTGAGTCTGAGTATCTCAGTGTGTTCAAAAGGATTTCACTTGTGAGTCTTCTTCCTTTTGGAAATTATTTGATGAGGGTCGTAGTTTACCACTTGTTCCAGAGAAAACCCCATGCCCCTGAGCGAGTTGGTAACCAGTGGCAAAGAATCCCTACTCCTGACTGTGTATGGTCCCACTTCCCAGGGGAAAATCAAATTTGAACTCTTTTTATAGCTCAAGAAGTGCTCTTCCTCAACAGTGAGTCTTTGCCAGATCAATTCCAGGGAGAAAACCCTGGCGGTTAGAAAAGCTAGCAAAATGTAGGGTTGATGCACAAAGCCGTACAATCTTATGGTCATTCCGAATTCTGTTAGGAACCAATCCCCTATATTCTTTCTATTTTACAACTGTAGTATTTGTCTCATCTCAGGAAACACCCTATGTAACCTTTCCTGAAAGAAAAGGCTGTATACTTCGGCCATCAATTAATTCATGAACTTACAATAGTCCGTGGCCATATCAGTAGTGATTTCCAATTCAGGTACTTGTAGGTCTTCTTTGTTATAAGCTATAAGCATCCTCAGCAAAAAGGACTAGAATATGAACACTTTAGTGTCATGGAAATTCTCTAATTGAGAACAGATGTTCTCGGCTAGGAATTCATCAAACTTAAGACAGCAAGACTGATAAGATTTCCTGGGCAATTCAGGTTCGTCCAGACAAGTACTCAAGACAAACAATAGGCTCAACAATGACTTTGTGACATAAGCATCAGTATCTAGACCTAAAAACTGACTTTCCAGGGATATACACCACTGAATTTCTTCATTGAATTGGCTAAGGTCGATAGGGTATGATAGGTCGACGGGTTCACCACTGGGTTTTGAACAGGCCTTCAAGAAGGTTTCTCTACTTTTGTCGGTAGCTTCTTTGAAGCAACTCATAATATTTTCCTCTTTGTAGTTTTTGGATATATGGACAAATTTGTCGAGGATGTGCAGGGTTTTGCAGACAACGAAAACGTGGAATGAACAAAGGATTTTGGACTTGGACTTATTCATAATGACTTCTTCGGCGACAAAGAAATTGTCTACACACCATTCGACAAACTCAGGGAAATGGGGGGTTTGGCCAATAGAGAAGAAATGGAAAAAGATTTAAAAACACCGCAGGTATCTCTACCTCGGTCCTTAAGGATTTCCAATTTACCTTTGGCAGTTTCAATGGCTTCTCCTACCAAGATGGTATCGAAAATCTCAACATTCTCATCTACGAGGCTTTCCTATGCCCTCCGACATGTGACCTCGGGTTCTGTATCATCTCTCACCCCCACCACTTCTACTGCTCCTATCACATCCATTTTCAAATAGCACTGAGGAGGTATCAGGGGCCTACCTTGCTTTTTAGCACAGTCTCCTGGTTTGTCTGTGCTGGCGCTCTATATGTGGTTGGGTATTCGACGGCTTCGAGGCTTCAAAAAAGACAAACCTTTCCAACTTCATGTGGATCCTTTCATAGCCTTTTACATAGAGTAACCTTCGCACCTTTCCCAAGCATCTTGCACCGTGGATATTACTCCTTGCAATCTGATCCTTTGGTATGTGAGGTCCTTTATGCTACATTCTTCCTTACCTCATGCATGTCAAGCTCAATTGTCGATCAAGATTGACATTTCTTCACAACCGTTGATCTGATTGGACCCTACCACTTTTCGTGATGTGAGATTCTAGTCCCTGTCGTGTTAGTTTAGATTACGAAATAAACCTCGACCATAAATATCCCTCCGCTCTTGTAGTGATCGTCAATCTGAGCGACCTGTACCACTTTTTGCAATCCAAAATCGCTACTGCGTCCTTGCTAGTCTAGGATGCGAAATCATTTATGACCGTGGATCTTCTTGGATCCCAACCTCGGCCATTAGATGCCTCCACCTTTTAACCTATTTCGTGATTCGAAAAAGTGGCTTAAGCCAAGCAAGTTCGTCGTGCGAAATGTTTTGACGCCATTGATCTGCCATCAGATCAATCTCATCCTTCTATTATGACTCTCGTTTAATGCATTCAGCGCATCCGACTTTCTCTGCTTTACCCTGCATCTCTAATCCATAGAGTGTCTTGCCGCTTTCAATATTCATTACTCTAGAGTGGGGCCGCCAATTTACGCTGTCCTTTCCTTCATTTCCACCACGGCCTATTCTAGTGGCTGAATGTTATCTCGCATATGCCATCAGCCTCCCTGCAAACTCTAAGGTTGGCTTCCCAACAATTTTTTGCAGGATCAGACTTCCCACATATCTCTTATAATAAAAAAATTGATAGAGTGTTAACAACCATCTCCGCAAGGGATGCTATCCTCCCAGCGAGGTAGCGAAGAACCTGTATATTAGTCACCTACTCCATTGACAACATCCTTTTATTTTACTTTCTAAAATAAAACATAGTTTGAAAGAATGGTTACCTCTTCTGATCTTAGGGCCTTCTTTGCGGGCTTCAAATCTTCTGACTCACCATCTGTACTGACTAAAACATAAAACGTATTTACACTATGATACATGGACCTTAGTCCCTTTACTCCAGGTAAATTTTCAGAAACCTCCCATTCACTATGCCTCCTTCGTACTGTGACCCATCTGGATACTGTAGAATGAAGGCGTTGTCTGCTCTGTGTGCTACAATAAGGTATGGGCCTACCCATAAGTGGTCGAATTTTATGTGTTTACCTTTTTCTTCGCGCGGGGCATCCCACTTCAACACCAGGTCATCAACCTGGAAAACATCTTCTTTTATTCTCCTGGTGTATTTGGACTTTATCATAAGCTTTGTCCCTTACTTCATTTAGTTCAATAATCTAGTTGATATTAGGATTAGGCTCATCCAATGGGCCCCGTAACAATTTCATGACTGGAACACCTAGAGAGGTAGGGAAAATTACCTCGACCCCATATACCAACTGAAACGACGACATACCGATAGCCCTCTTTGTGCTGATTTTGTCGGCCCACAAGGCATATTTCAACTTCATGTGCCAAGCTCTCTTGGTATCCTCCAATAGCTTCTTAATGATCCTCACAAGACTTTTGTTAGAGGATTCTTCCAATCTGTTTCCCTGTGGGTAATAAGTAGTAGAGTGATTTAGACGTATGTGGTATTTATGGAAAAAATTGATCATCTTCTTGGACTTAAACGCAGATGCGTTGTCTGTCACAATTCTCTTAGGGCAGTTGAATCTCGCCAAAATATTATCTTCTAAGAAATCCATTATTACTTCTTCTGTAGCCCTTCTGGTGGGTATGGCTTCGATCCACTTCGTGAAGTAATCAATGGCCGTTAGAATCCACTTATGCTATCCCAAGGAGTTTGGGTTTATCTCTCTAATGAAATTTAACCCCCACTGCTAGAAAGGAGCTTCCATAGATATAGGGCTGAGGGGAAGTGAAACCACTTTTCTTTTCCCTTCAAAAATATGACACTAATGGCATTTAGTCGTTTCCTTATAGACATCTGAGAACAACGAAGGCTAATAAAATCCTACCCTCAGAATTTTATTTGCGGTTACTTTCCAGGAATGATTTCCTCCACGATATCCTTCATGAAACTCCTTCACTATATGTTGAACTTCGTTTTCCAGAAGACAATTCAACAGTATTCCCCCGGGGTCTTTCCAATAAAGATATTGAACTCTATGATGCAAAATTTTGCATCCTTCAGTTTCGCGGATCTAGCTTTGGTTTTGATTAGTCCTACAGGAGATTGTAAATTCCGCAATACAAAAATAATGTCAGCATACCAAGGAGATGCAGAAAAATTAGGGTTCACTTACATCTCCTCCTCTACCCGATTAGATTGAACAGCTAGAAAATTCAGCTACAGAGAGTCACAATGGGAATCTGTCATCATTCTAGCTAACCCTTGTCCTTTGATCAATTTTGTGGGCTTAATTTCTATGTTGTATTCTAGAAGCACTGCAACCCATTTAGCTCTCTTTCCCTCTGGATCTGGCTGTGTAAGTATGCTTTTCACCATGCTGCTGGGTACATAGGCAATTATGTGGGAATGGAGGAGGTAGATTCTGAAATCTTTCAAGGCCTTAACTAAACATAAGCTTCTTTTTCCATTATATTATCTTTCAATTCTCCATCCCTCAATATTTTACTGAAGAATGCTATAGGCTGCTCTTCACCCTGATTATTTTTCTACAGCAACACTGCCGCCACAATATGCTCTGAAGCATACGAGAACACTAACAAATATTTCTCAAAATCTGGACTGACCAGTACAGGAGCCTCTGAAATGGCCTATCTTATATTTTTGAAAGCCTTCTTGGCTTCCACCATCCATTTTATTTCGTGATCTTTCCTTAGCATATAAGTAATGTCCATTAGGATTTCGGTGAAGCTAGGGATGAATCTCCTCAAGAAATTTACTTGACCGATGAAAGATTGTATTTCCTTCTTGCTCCTTGGTTCCTCTACTCTCAAGATTCCCTTTACCTTGTCTGGATCGATCCTGATTCCTTCCTTTGAAATGATGTGCCCCAACAACTTTCCTTCTTTTATAGCAAAGTTTGACTTTCTAGGGTTTAATGAGATGCCATACATCCTGCACTTAATGAAAACCCTTTCTAAATTCCTAATATGATATTTATCCCACCTGGAGTATACAGTAATGTCATCCATGTAAATCACCACAAATTTGTCTCTTTCATTTGCAAAAGCAATATCCATGGCACGTTGAAAAGTTGCTCCAACATTCATTAATCCGAATGACATCTTTGCGTACATGAATGTACTCCAAGGTGTGGTGAAAGCAGGTTTTTCTTGGTCTTTAGGTAGCACCTTCACCTAATTGTAACCGGAAAAACCATCCATAGTGGATATTCTTTCTGAGCCTACCACCCTCTGCAGGATTTGGTCCATCTTCAGCAACGGGTAATTGTCTTTCAAAGAAACTTTATTTAAGTTTCTGAAATCTACACATAACCTTATCTCACCATTCTTTTTTCGAGTAGGAACCAAATTGGCCACCCATCTCGAAAACCTTAGATTCACAATTATTTTTGCATCAAACAACCTTTTTACTTCGTTTTCAATAATGGGTACTAGCTTCGGATCGATCCTCTTGAGTTTCTGCCTGAATGGTTTCTCCTCGGGTTTAATCGGGATAGTATGTTGTATGATGGAAGTGCCATATTCTTTGAGATCTTAATAACTCCACACAAACACATCCATGTATTTCTTCATCAGGTTCAAATACCCTTATTTTTCTTTAGCGAGAAATTTCTTAGACAAATTTATAATTTTTGGGTTACTTTCAGTGCCAATATTTATATCTTCGATGGCGTTTGCGACAGGTGCGCCCTTCGGATCTATGGCTATGTCATTCTGGTAAAAAAGGGACTCTAAAGGGATCAAACCTCTAGGAATATGATTGCTTTTCAACTGGACTATATCCCTACCTCCCAAAGAGTCTTTCAGTTTCCATGCCCCAGCGGCCTCTTCCTCTTCCTCTTCAATGTCTAGGAAATTCTCGGAGTCAGTATTTTTCTCATCTATGCAGGGGTTTACAAACTCATCGGAAAACTCTAGAAATCTCTTGATTTGCATATCATCTTTGAAAACTTGCCAATATCTAGTGTTGTCTGGTATAGAAGGTCTATTCACAATATCTACTTTGTATTTCCTTAGACCTCCTGTAGGGGCCTCAAACTTTTCGGCTGTAGTTTCCAGAGAGTTCGCCACCATATTTCCATATTTAGGGATCACTTGGACTGTATGTTTAGTGAATTAATTTTTGAGCATGTCCCACACCTCATTCTTGGATGTCTAGTTTGGTAGCTATCATTCACCTGATTCACCATAAGCTCTGAATCTCCAAAAATTTGGACCCTTTTAGCTCCTAAATCCTTTAGCACATGCAGGCCTAGCAACAAGGCCTCATACTCTACTACATTGTTAGTGCATTCAAAAACCAACTTATAAGAATAAGCTTTGGTATCTCTAATGGGGGAGATTATGTACACACCTCCACTAGCACCCGCTTTAGCCACCGAGCCATCGAAATACATATTCCACAGTCCTTTGTCCTTCTGCTTTCTTTCTAAAGCTTCTAGTTCGCTAGTCTCTCCTTTATCCCTTTTACCTTTCCATGGCACAATGATTTTTGAGTTGCAAGGAGACATATCATTGAAGAAGATAAACGACCCTAAGTTTGTGTCGACGGCATAAACATGATGGATTTCAGGCTGAGCCTCACTGCTCACGACATAAGGAAATATTTTCTCACTGTATAACCTTTTGTTTTAATTCTAAACAGGAATCGTTGCATAGGACATGTCCATTTGTAGGCTACCCTTCAGCTTTGAAGTCCAATACCTTGACAGCAAAATACCAAACTTGGGGGAATATCGGCCACAACAACATCCATGACCACAATTTTAGATGGCGATTTATTTAAAGATACCACCATGTATTTGATCAAGCCCAAACATTTTACCCTTTTAGAATCAAAGGAATACAGGTCTTTATAAGGCCTTGTAATCTTCAACCCCAGACTCTCCACCACTCCCTTTGGCATCAGATTATGTGAGGCTCCTAAATCCAACATAGTGTTGTGTAACACCATGTCATGTACATTCAAGCTCATATAAAAGGGTGGCACCTCCTCGTCTTTGCTGTCCACGCTGTCAATCTTAGATCCCAGAATAATAGTAGGGTTGTCTTCAGTCATCTCTAATATATCTGGGTGAGCTTCTCCTTGATTTGCAATCATCTTCATTATAGTGTCCCTGTATTCCTGATTCCTCAATAATTCATTGAAAAGGATTGAAACCTTCAGCTTAGATATCTCACTTTGAAGGTTAAACAGGGGAGGGGTTTTTCCTAGCTCCACAAGTGTCATTTGCTCCATCTCCCTCACATTACCAGTCCCTTTTTCCACTCCCCTAGATGCTACCAGCTCCTTTTGTTTCTCATTTCCTTTTCCTGGGCCGGTTTGACTACTAGAAGGATGGTTTGGGTTTAACACCATTTTTTTATAGCAAAGTCTCTACTTCTTAACTTGATATTCTTGGCATTGTCTATAGCATGCATATACCCCTTATGATATTGCTCCAATTCCTCTGTCAGGGTCTTATCATCCATTTGTATGAACATGTCATGTTCCTCCTCAGTCAAGTAAATTTCAGAGTCTAAATCACCGAAATGATGGATATGATCTGCGATAGACTTCGCCTCATCTTCAACAACCACATATTTTTCAGGGAAAGGAGGCCTAATTGGATGCTCTTCTTGGTTCCTTGGATTCCTCACATCCCTTGGTCTATTTGGTTGGAGTGGGAGAAAAACTGACCTCCTAAAATTGGGATTCCTTATCTGATGTTCATTTTTCTCTCAGTTTGTTGGCTTGGCCTCCACCGTTAGCCTATCCATCAACTTTTCCATAGTTTTGAGCATCATTTTAAATTTTACATCACTGGATGAAGACGTAGAAGTGGTGGGGTGTGTCTCTTCTCTACCTTTCTTTCTGTCAACCTCTGGCGTCAGTTTTATTTTTCCGCATGCCATCATATTGGCCTCTACTTCTAGGGCGTCGGTGAACATGGCTAGGAGGGTGTTTGACTTTCTTTCTCTTAATAACAAAGAAAAATCATTATCAAATGCATCAGCGTATTGAAGTTTAGCTGCCCCAGGTGAAGGTTTTATGTCAGCAGGTATCGAGTTGTAGACTCTCATGAATCTGCTTGAAAACTCATGGACCGACTCAAAACCTCCTTTCTTGATATTGTTGTATTGAGACAGGACTTGCAATGGGCTTTGTTTATCGTCCCATATTTCTAGAAATATGGCTTGAAAACCAGCAAAATTGTGGATAGACCTAGGTGGCAAATCTTTGTACCACTTCTTGGCTTCCCTAGACAAACTCTGAGTGAACAACCTCATCTTGACATCTTCATCATCCATCTCTTCCAATTCAATGAAATCGTCAAATTTAACCACATGGTATCTCACCGAGACATTCCCCTCCCCATCTTAGAGTGCAATTATTTGGGCATAGTTCAAGGGGAGGTCGTGGAGAACTAGAGGTAGGGCTAATGGGAAAAATCTAGTAGCATCCATCGAGGTCGGTCGATTGGGAGCAGACCGGGGGTTAGGAAACTGGGTGTTCTGAAAAATAGAGGTTGTCTCTTCAGCTTTCATCAGGGTCTCTAGGTTTAGCCACAAAGAATCAAGTAGATAGGATTGCAGTATACTAGAGCTAACCCCAACTTTCCTCAGGTCAAATTCAGATTTAGATTTGGTTAGTAGTCTTTCAGCTCTAACTCCCCATTTGGATTTCGTTATGCTGTACAAATCTTGAGATGATGATGTACCAAACAACGGAAAATTTACTTTCTCTTTATTTCTATCTCTAAGTATTTTTTCTAGAATTTCCACACTTTGCAAAGTTTCAGAATCAGGTTTACCTCTCGTGTGGATCCTTCTAGAAGCCAGGATACCTGGTGTGATACTAGTCGAAGTGGGTATGGAGTTGCCAAGACAAATATACAACCTTCTCGTGAATGGAGAAATTTCTGTTTGCCCTCAGAAATCTCTTTCTTGAAATCGTGTAGTTCTTCTCGTTCCTCCAGGGATAATCTTCAACTTGTCCCCGACAACGATGCTAGTTTGTTAGCACCAGAATTGAGCCAAAGGTTGTGGAAGGCCCGATCCTAAGTAACAACAGAACCACTTTCGAAGAGATAACTGGCCTTCTGCTCTTCCGAGAGGGATCTCTCACAAAATATTAACAATGCTAGATATGTACAAGTTAAAATATGAATTGTTTGTGAAGTTGGTTGAAACAAGACATAGAACCATTGGGCGATGGAGTCAAGAAGTGTAACAGAAATGAACATAACTTATGCAGATGATTTCAACACAAAGGCAAGATAGCCATTCGATCACAGTCAAATTATAATTGTTTGGTGGGAAAGAAGAACATGAATAGACCATCAACACAGAGCATTGGAAAATGAATTTTGTGTTAACTTTAGAAGAAATCTTTAGTGGATATCTGAAACAACAGACGAAGCATAGCATGTATGAATTCCAAACTATTATACACTTATTTCAGACATGAAAGAAAACATAATGGAAGAGATAAACTGGAAAAACATTCACATGAGAAAGGAAGCAAGAGACTGTAATACAAACAACACATGAATCCTTGTGTAAAACGTCGACCTCGGTTCTGCAACTTTATAAAAATACTCTTGAAAGCATACATTGCAAAATTACATCGGTTCCAACACTTTATCCTTCTTCAGGAGGTACATTTAAAGCATTAGGACTTCCTAAACCGACATTCGGGACTCAAAATTTGTTACAACTGAAAAAAAACTTCTAACAAACTCTTTGGTGACACATCGGCTATGATTTACATTAAAACTGAAAAATGAAATATGGATTGCAAGAGAAAATATGCATGAAAGTCTTCGATGCTTCCATCTGGAGAGTGACAGCTGTACAGAGTTCTGGGAGAGGTGACCATTGGAAAGGGCGTGTACACAGAGAAAACTTCCTGCATACTATCATTGCCACTTCTATGGATGTGTTTTGAATTTGTTCGACCCGTATTGCTGAATGGATCTACATAGATCAGGACTAGGAAAAGTCACAACTGCCATGTCAAATGCTTACACTTTGAGCTCCATAATTTCTGGGTACGAAGTCTCAGGGATTTCGGCATAGGTGGATTTAAAATCAAACAACAATTCAAATTCACTGGCCAGCTTATAAAAAATGATCTTTCTTGGCAATGATTGTTGCATGTCTCCAAATTTGCTGTTGTCTAATCGTCAATGAACCAGATGCTCCCAATACTCCTTTTGGGACAATAAAGGACCCTTCTCTTCCCAGAAGAAAGGGATCCCTTTTCCTACCAGCGGTTTGAATAGCCTAATAACCTCCTAGACTTTGTTCTCAATAACCTCTAGTTTGGCTTGTACAGTCTCCAACATCCTATGCTTGCAATTACCTTTCTAGCCCCAGAGAAAACAACAACCTTGTTTTGGATACTGTACCGATTGGCCAAATCATCTGACAAGGAGCTTAGGAAAGCAATGACATTTTCCGTTGTTCCCACAGGTCTTTTCTGCATATCTCCTAATACTGTCAGGACCTTTTTCTTGGCCTCTATCATAGCGTTTTCCTGGTCTTCAATGAAATCTATATAAGGTCGGAACTTGTCATCCTCTATAATGATTTGATCCATCCTCTCCTCTCCTTTTTCCTTTTCTAGTTTCTCGATCTACTGCTTTAACTTAACAAGCTCTGTATCTTTCAGGCCTATCTGGGACATTGCTCTAGAAAGAGAACCGGTGTTTATCTCTCTAGCTACACCTATGGACTGAATTGCACTCTTAGCACTACTTCCTTGAAGCTCCCTTTATTTTATTGCTAATATGGATTTTAATTCCACTTCACTTTTCTTCAAAAGCTGGATGTCTGCTCCCCACTGCCTTTCCTTTTCTTCGAGCTTTAGCAGCTTGGATTTGCATTCGGTAAGCTCAATGTTCAATGTCTCTTTCTCTTTTTCGAAATCAGCCAATTCTTCTGTCTGGGAGAACTGGGTAGAAGGGATTTTCAACTTCCTTTTTAGTGTCTGGATCTCTTTCTCCTTATCACCAAGCAATTTATGAGCCAAAACTCCCTTATGTTCTGGTCCCTCTATTTGTATTGCTTCATTTTACAAATTGTTGATTTGGGCCTTGAAGGCTTTGTTCTTCACTCTTACCTTTCTCAAAAGATTCAAAGTCTTTGTTTTACTTTCTTGTAGCTTGGACATCTGTATGGTGGCCTTAAGCAGTCTAGCATTCAAGATATCCCCGGTTTATTTGTTGAGGTGTATTATGTCAGTAATGGGAACCTTTGAGAGGTTCACATTAACCTCTAACACCTTATTTCCCATTACCAAGGCTAAGTTAAGGGTGTCAGTGGCATGATCCGTTATAGTCTTTAATGCCACATTTGGGTAAGGAAACCGTGTTGCCTCACTATATAGCTCTGTTGTCTCCTTGAAAGTTTTATTAGCCCTTTCCCGGTAAGAGCCTAGCCAGTCTTCTTTGGATGCATGCCTGTTTGGAGTTTGCCCATCAAATACATATTCTTGGATTTGTAATTTGGTTGCCTCGGGCTCTTCTTATTTCTTTTTTTTTCTCCATATTTGTCTTCTTCATCTGTCCCTTTGTATTTCCCTTTTTAACCAGCACTAACTATTTCCCCTGTTCTAATTTCTACCTTTTGGGCATGTTGCCTGTGTCGACCTCTTCAGTATCCATAGGCTCGGGACCCCCTTTTTTCACTGAACTCGCTGAATAGATGACCAATGATGAGACATCCCTGGCTATTGCAACTATTTTATCCAATTCTCTTTGGGGAGAAGCTATTCCTGGCAGGTGTGAGCCAGTGCTTCATTCTATGCTGACATCCATTGGGGTAGGATTAGGGAAATCATCCTAGTTTTTTGCTTCCCTAAGTCTGAGTATCTCAGTGTGTTCAGAAGGCTTGCACTTGTGAGCCTTCCTCCTTTTGGAAATTATTTGATGAGGGTTGTAGTTTACTGCTTGTTCCAGAGAAAACCCCATGCCCCTTAGCAAGTTGGTAACCAGTGGCAAAGTATCCCTGCTCCTGACTGTGTATGGTCCCACTTCCCAGGGGAAAATCAAATTTGAGCTCTCTTATAGCTCAAGAAGTGCTCTTTCTCAACAGTGAGTCTTTGCCGAATCAATTCCATGGAGAAAACCCTAGTGGTTAGAAAAGTTGGCAGAATGTAGGGTTGATGCACAAAGCAGTAGAATCTTATGGTCGTTTCGAATTCTGTCAGGAAACAGTCCCCTATATTCTTGCTATTTGACAACTATAGTATTTGTCTCATCTCAGGAAACGCCCTAGGTAACCTTTCCTGAAAGAAAAGGTCGTATACTTCGGCCATCAATTAGTTCATGAACTTACAATAGTCCATGGACATATCAATAGTGATTTCCAATTCAGGTACTTGTAGGTCTTATTCATTATAAGCTATAAGCATCCTCAGCAAAAAGGACTGGAATCTGAACACTTTAGTGTTGTGGAAATTCGCTAAATGAGAACGGATGTTCTCGGCTAGGAATTCATCAAACTTAAGACAGCAAGACTGATAATATTTCCCGGGCAATTCAGGTTTGGTTGGACAAGTACTCAAGACAAACAATAGACTCAATAATGACTCTGTGACATAAGCATCGGTATCTAGACCTAAAAACTGACTAGCTAGGGATATACACCACTGAGTTTCTTCATTGAATTGGCTAAGGTCAATAGCATATGATAGGTCGATGGGTTCACCACTGGGTTTTGAATGGGGCTTCAAGAAGTTTTCTCTACTTTCATTGGTAGCTTCTCTGAAGCAACGTATAATATTTTCCTCTTCGTAGTTTTGGGATATATGGACAAACTTGTTTGGTATGTGTATGGTTTTGCGGACAATGGAAGCCTGGACTAAACAAAGGATTTTGGACTTGGAATTATTCATAATGAATTCTTCGGCGACAGAGAAATTGTCTGCACACCATTCGACAAACTCAGGGCAATGGGGGGTTTGGCCAACAGAGAAGAAATGGAAAAAATATTTAAAAACACCATAAGTATCTCTACCTCGGTCCTTAAGGATTTCCACTTTACCTCTAGCGGTTTCAATGGCTTATCCCACCAAGATGGTATCGAAAAAATTAGCATTCTCATCTACAAGACTTTCCTCTGCCCTTCGACATGTAACCTTAGGCTCTGTATCATCTCTCACCCCGACCACTTCTACTGCTCCTATCACATCCATTTTAAAATATCACTGAGGAGGTATGAGGGGCCTACCTTGGTTTTTAGCATAGTATCCTATTTTGTCCGTGCTGGCGCTCTATATGCGATTAGGTATTTGGTGGATTTGAGGATTCAGAAAAGACAAACCTTTCCAACTTCACGGTGATCCTTTTATATCCTTTTACACAGCGTAACCTTTGCGCCTTTCCCAAGCAGCTTGCACCATGGATATTACTCCTTGTGATCTAATCCTTTGGTATGTGAGGTCCTTTATGCTACATTCTTCCTTACCTCGTGCTTGTGCAGCTCAACCGTCGATCAAGATCGGCTTTTCTTCACAACCATTGATCTGAGTGGACCCTACCACTTTTCGCGATGCAATATTCTGGTCCCCTCCATGCTAGTTTAGATTTCAAAATAAACCTCGACCGTAGATCTCCCTCTGCTATTGTAGTGACCGTCAATCTGAGTGACCTGTACCACTTTTCGCAATCCAAAATCGCTACTATGTCCTTTCTAGTCTAGGATGCGAAATCATTTATGACCATGGATCTTCTTGGATCCCAACCTCGGCCGTTAGATGCTTCCACCTTCTAACCTATTTCAGGATTAGGAAAAGTGGCTTTGGCTGAGCAAGTTCACTGTGTGAAATGTTTTGACGCCGTTGATCTGCCATCAGATCAATCTCAGCCTTCTATTATGATTCCCATTTAATGCCTTCAGCGCATCCGATGTTCTCTGTTTTACCCTGCATCTCTGATCCATGGAGTGTCTTGCCTCTTTCAATATTCATTACTCCAGAGTGGGGCCGCCAATTTACGCTGTCCTTTCCTTCATTTCCGCTGTAGCCTATTCTAGTGGCTGAATGTTATCTCGTATATGCCATCAGCCTCCTTGCAAACTCTAAGGTTGCCTTCCCAACACTTTTTTGCAGGATCAAACTTCCCACATATCTCTTATAATCAAAACTTTGATAGAGTGTTAACACATACATAATCGTTTAGTTTGGAGAGGTTCACATGCATAGTTCTAGGATGTTGAAGCACAAAAGAACCATGATTCTACATGGATGCTCCACAGAGTTGCAGATTGCAGCAAAATCTCTTGATTCCTATTTATTTTGAGTTGGGGGGGGGGGGTGTTCCCATAACCTTTTCCCCATTTCCCTTAGTTTATTAAGAAGATTTTTAATTCTTTTAGATTGTATGGGTGACTTTTGGCCTAGTTTCTAGGGCCCAAGTTGTCCAAGTTATGATTAACGGGGGTGTTGGGATTATATAATCCTCCCTTGTCCATATATAGTCTATTTTATAATCTTGTCTAACTTAGGGAGACATTATTACTATACTAGAGTGTGGGGAACACATATAGAGGTTAACTTCCTCTTACCTCATGTTCATGCATGAGTTTATGTACATCTGAGACCAATCCCTACATTATAGGAGCCACTCTGAGTGCCACCAACAACCTCCATCAGTTGGTTGTGGTAGGTAGGAAGTTATGCCGAGTTAGCCTTCAGTTACATTCAATTAGATCACTCTTAGTTAGTCTAACGCCATTTTTGCATGGATGCATGGGGAAATGATGCCTTTTTCCACCTACCTTATCAGTTTATCTGGTTTAATTGATTGTCGGAGTGATTTAGACATCAGGAGTTAGACTAGTGGCTCACATGTTGTTATTTAGACACTCTCAATTAGCCAGCTAGTCATGTTTAGTTGGTAGATTCGAATCTTATCCACATGATTTGAATTCTACTTACTAGAACACTATTGTATACTATTGGAAATAATGAAGATTAATGTTGTAATTAACTGATCAATTCTTATCAGATTTGTCTCAAATTTATCTTGTCTAATGTACATTGTTCTTGATATTGCACTGCATAATTCTACCTTTCAATTGCTCTCATTTTCCTGTAAATCAATGATTTAATAATTTAACAAAGTTAATGTAGGTAGGTATACCTTTGAATCTTTAACATATATAAATATATTGCATTTAACAAACATATACAAAAATTTATCATACTATATATGACTTAAAGTGGGTTTTATCTTTCCACTTCTTAATACACCATTTTTTTTTTAATTGTTACAAGATAACCATGCAAGTACTCTTATGTGTATTTCTCAAAAATAGTTGATACTAATATAAATGTTTATATGATTGTTCATGAAAAACTTACCAACTAAATTGGGTTTCACATCTCAACATTAAGTATTTGATACATGATAAACTATGGTTAAATAAATAACTTATTTTATTAATACATAACTTATTAAATAAAATAATAATATACCTGAATTACAAAATCTCAAAATCATTTTAAAATAATAACTAAATACTTTAACCTCTTAATAATCATAATGTTTTTATAATCTAATAATTTAAAATAATAACTAAATACTTCACCCTCTTAATAATCATAATAAACACTGAAGACGTGGTACATCACATGCGGAAAAGTAATCTTACTTTTCCTTATGTTCCACATGTATGCTTTTAACATTTTACAACTTTTACATGATGTGTGCAATCATTATAGAAAGAACTCGCGTGATGCAATCGTCTATGTTAATTGTTTAAGCCCTCGTAAATACCACCTTGTAAGCTGGTCGGACTTATCATGGCCAAAGAAATTTGAAGGATGGGGAATCAAAAATCTTCATTGGTTCAGCATTGCTCTCCGTCTTAAGACATTTTTGGAGAGTCCTCTTAAGTGATTGTCACTGGCATCGTGTACTTATCTCTAAATATCTAAGGCAGTCCACTGTCACCTCTTGGCTCCGGGAGAAAAAATTCAATACTAGGGGTGTTTCAGCTATCTGGAGGGGGTTTATTCAAACTCTTCCCTGGATGGGATCACATCTTACTTGGCAAGTGGGGGATGGTAATGATATTCTGATTGGTATATATCCTGTGATTGGCAATCCTGCATCTTTTCACTTTCCTGTAGATCTGAGAACATATCTGGAGGACCTGGAAATTATTACTCTTGCACAGGCTCATAATTCTTTACCAAATGCTCATCACTACTGGTTTACTACTGAAGAATTATATCTGGATGGTGATTGAAAAAATATATGGAACTCCTTTATCAGGTGCTTGGACCTGAATGGCATTCGTTTAACTAATGTTCATGATTCGTTGATCTGGGAATATAATAAGATTAATGGTTTGATCTCTGCTGATGAAGTGTATGAATGTATTGTCAATTCATATCAACCAGACCTGGGCAGTCGACTGTACATCACTCTTTGGTCGAGTCTCCTTCCAAGGAAGATTGGATGTTTTACATGGTTGGTTTTGAAAAATAAAATTCTCACCTGGGACAATTTACAGAAGAGAGGGAAAATAGGGCCAGGTATTTGCTTCATGTGTTTTGCAAATGATGATACTGTCCACCATATTTTCACAAGCTTCCCGATATGGAGATGTATATTGGGGGCTCTATGTGATCAGTTGCAGCTGAGTATACCTCCTGTAGCGGACTCTATTTCAGTCTTTTTTGAAGAATGGGTTGCAACCTATAACCGTAGCTCGGCACTGTTTTACATCCCTCATTTTGCGATCTGGGCTGTATGGAAGGCTCGTAACAGAGCTGTTTTTGATGGTTATAAGGTTAATATATTGTGTGTTATGCACCAGATTTTAAAAGCTGCTTATATTCCTTACTCTCAGCCTGTCACAAAGGGAAGGAAAATTAAATCAGTCAGACAGATTGGGCCTAGACCACTCATGATTTTTCCATGTGGTTACTTTGATGGAGCATCTACTTCTTCAGCTGCGGGTATTGGTTTTTGTTTATTTCTCAATGAGAATCATCGTCTTGATTTTGCGCTGGCGGTTGGACAGGGATCCAATACAAAAGTAGAACTTCTCGGACTTTGGGCACTTATGCACTCATCCCGAATGATGGGTATCCCTTTAGCCTGCATTTATGGTGACTCTCAGGTCATTATCAACTGGGCTAGAGGTATTTCTGCTCTTTCCCCACCAGAGCTCCTTCACTGGTGCAGGGATTCACAAAAGCTTCTAAAAAGCTTCAAAGATCTCTCCATCATTCACATCTATCGGGAATACAATGGGATTGCAGACCGTCTTTCAAAACAAGCACTCACATACTCTCCCGGTTCTGGGTGTTTTTTTGAATTTTTTGGTGACCATTTGGTCACTAGTGACTCTTTCCAGCTCCTTTGAGAGTGTATTGGGGATTTTCCCCTTCTTTTTGGATATATCCTGTATGATGACCGAGTGTCTCTTTTGGACTGCTGCTCTGGTGCCATGTTTTCTGATAGATAGGAATGATGACGAATGATCATTTACATGATGAGGCAGATTTCTGATGGGAACTGATGTTATGGTACTCCTTTCCCCCCGACTGCAATTGGATGTGATCCAGTATCGTCTTGATGTATCTTTGTTGATGTTTTCCCTTTTGGGCAGCTGTTAACAAGGACCTTTGATTCTTAATAAAGAATAACAAGGACTGATTTTTTCTTCCTGAAAAAAAAAACCCTTGTTATTTCCACATGTTATTTGCTTTTAACATTTTACAAGTTTTGAGTGAGGTGAGGGTTCCTCACGGCAGCGATGGATAAGACGGGAAGGGGTCTTCCCCATTAGTGTTTTTTGAGGAAGAAAAATATTCTTATTAAGAATCAAAGGGCATAAATCCTACCATCCCAGATTGGGTTACATTTCAGAAGTGTATAACTCATATTTAAGTTAATCTCCTCGAGACGCTGCTAGGGGGAAAGGAAATACAAATGTGTAAAGGCTCCCATCAAAAGAACTGTCTCATCATGAATGGAGTCAGTCATTTCATCCTCATCTACCGAGAACTAAAGGGATAAGATATGCAATCTAAAAGAGGCCGCTCAATGAGTAGCATGTCAACAATCATAAGAGGAGTAAGCTCTCCTATCCATGCTCAAAAGAGCCGAAAAAAATCATGTGAGACCAGATGATCCTCCATAAATTCAAAGAAACAGCCATTACCCTGTGAAAAAGTGAGAGTAGTTTTAGAGAGACGATCAACGATTCGATTGTATTCTCAATAGATGTGAGTGAACGACAGATCCAGAAAGCTAGTAACCAACTTTTGTGTTTCTCGGCACCAGTGAAAGAGATTTGGTGGGGAGAGAGCAGTCGATCCCTTTGCCCAGTTAATGATGATCTGTGAGTCACTGAATATGTGGTATAAGGGGATCCCCATCATATGGGAAGATAGCAGAAGTTCCCAAAGGCTAAGAAGTTCTGCTTTTGTATTGGTTCCATATCCAACCCCCAGCGCGAACTCGAAAAGATGAGACTCGTTCAAATATAAGCTGTACCCAACACCAGCTGTCTTGTTGGTTGAAGCACCATAAAAAAAACCACATGGGAAATACATATAGGGAGGATTCCCTATATTCATTTTTTTTTTAACTTTGACAGGCAGAGAAGAATAGGTCTGAACATGGTTTGTAATTTGTTGAACTATGCTGTGAACATTTCTTTTCTTTCCTTCGAAGATGGAAAGATTACGGGCTTTCCATATGGTCCACATCATATGGAAAGGAATAGACCGTAGAGACAGTTTATTTGAGAGTTTACCTACCCACTTCCAAACAAATGAGGAAGGAGAATCTGTGAGAGAAGTAAAAGGGAGTTGGAACTGTTCACATAAGAGACCAAGTATTGATTTCCAGACTGTGCAATGAGAGAAAATGTGTGCGACTGTCTCTTCATTAGAATAGCAAAGTACACAGATGCCAGGGCCAGACCGACCCCTTTTTTGGAGATTATCCCAGGTGAGGATTTTGTTCCTGAAGACAAACCATATGAAACAACTTATTTTGCATGGAAGAGCACTGTTCCATAATAAAGTGTCAGTGCTATGACCAAGTGGTGGAGAGTATGATTTGACAATACAATCATATGCATGTTTAGCAGATATGGAGCCTTCAATTTTGTTGTAGTCCCATACAAGTGTATCGGCTTCTGTAGTGAGATGAATACCACCCATAGCCAAACCCACAGTATATGAATCCCATGCTTCTTTCCAGACCCCATCAATACCCAATTCATCAGCTGTATACCAATAGCTCTGAGAGTCAGGTAAAATGTTGCGAGCCTGTGAAAGAGTACAGATGTCCAAGTCCTCCAGGAATGATCTCAGCTCCTCAGGAAGGATGATGGAGGAGTGAGCATCGATAATTGGGTCAACACCAATCAAAATATCACTGCCGTTACCCACTTGCCAAGCCAGGTGATGGCCCAGCCAAGGTAGGGTCAGTAAAAAACCTCTCCAGATAATGGATACCCTCCGAGTGCAAAAGTTCTTTTCTCTGAGCCAAGCCACCACCGATTTATTTTTCATGTATTTTGTGGTGAGGACACTATGCCAAAGTCCATCCTTCCTCATCACCATCCAGATATTTTTTAGACGAAGAGATATGCTAAACCAATGCAAATTTTTTATCCCCCAACCTTCGTGATCCTTTGGCCATGAGAGACACTGCCAGTTGACAAGATGAAATCTTCGATTGTTCTCCGAAGAACCCCATAAGAAGGTAAACATGATGCTCCTAAGTTTATGCAAGATGGACGTTGGGATAGGAGCTAAACCTAGCCAGTACACCGGAATGCTGGAGAGCACAGATTGGACAAGAATCAATCTACCCCCAAGGGAAAGAAGCTTATGGGTCAAATTACAAATTCTCCTTTCAAATTTCTGAACCAACCATAACCAATCGAAGGCCCTATATCCGAGTGGCTTAAGGTAGAACCCCAGGTACTTAAACCCAGCTTGAACCGGCTCCATCTTATAAGGTAGTACTCATATTGTGAGCGATAGAATCAATGCCCAGGGGACTGTCATATTGCACAAGAAGAGACCATCACCCCTTAACCCAATCAGAGAAAGAGGGGTCATTAAGCCATGAGTGGTTAAATTTGAATGGGTAGTTATAGGATCCCCTCTTTTTGTCCCACTCGAAGCAGATAGGGTAGTGATCGGATATGTCAGCACAGTGAGTCCAGACCCTATGGACTCCCAAAGAAGGGATCAAGGATGTAGATATTAAAAAACGATCAAGTCTCTTACATATACCCTCAACTCCCACATGGCCATTACGCCAAGTAGACCCAGCGCAATGTGGTGCCAGGTCCACAAGACCCACCGAGTCAAAGAGGGATAAAAAATGCTGAGAGAGGGGATCATGAGAAGCTTTATTCCCCCATATCTCTGAGGAGTACAGGGTAAGGTTGAGGTCCCCACCCAAGACAAGGTTCGGGATGCTGAGTAATTCCCCACGATGAGCCTTTTCCTAAAAAGATTCAAGGTCTTTATAAGGTCCATAAACATTGAAGATGGAGATAGGGACTATCATCCCATGGACTAAAGCCTGAACTAAAAGACAGACACAAGTCTGAAAATCCTTACACTTTATCTTTTGAGGATTCCAGGCAGTGAGGAGGCCACCTGAAAGGCCCGATGCACTGATCGCATAGTATTCCCATGAAGGTATGATCTTAGAGAAGGAAAGTAAAGTAGGAGAGGAACTACACATTGTTTCCTGCAAAAGGATCATGTCTGGACCAAGAGTTTTAAGGAGAGAGCGAAGGTGATGGTTTTTGGTCTTAACACCGAGACCCTGGATGTTGAAGGATAAGAGCTTCATAATGGATAGTCCTGATGGGGAGACAAAGCTCTAAGTCCCCAGTTAGAGAAGCTTTGGGCCGCATCTTTGATGCGAACAGACATAGGGATATAGGGAGGAGAAGTTGAGGAAAGGTCAACCTTCAAATTGTCCCTTTTCCCTTTATATTTCTTTTGGACAATCACATTGGCAAAACGGATGAAGTTGAGGTGTAGGGTTGAAGGGGAGGATGGGGTTATAGCTGTAAAAATTGATAAGGATTTTTTAAGTGAGGGATCAGAGAAAGAGGGAGAAGTAGTAGGACTACAAGAGGGAGTGGTGAGGTTTGGTGGAGATCAGGGGTGTGTTAGAGGAGGAAATTCCACCAAAGAAGATAGAGGTGGAGGAGCCTGTACTTTATTGCTCATCGGAGATGGGGAAAGTGGTGAGATATGTGTATGGACTGGTGTGATGTCAGGAGGAGAGATCAACGATGTCGGGGGAGACTTGTGTAACAAACAAGTATGTTCAACTGATAGAAAGGAGTCGCTAGGGGGTGACAGGTCCTGAAGTGGATCGAGCTGTGAAGACAGTGAGTCAGAAAGGGGATTGGAAGACAAAGTGGGGGCAGGGTCAAGAGCTTTGTTATGGGATGAAATCAGATCGTCAACAACATCCAAAAAGGAATCAGAGATAATATCAGAAGGAGAGGGAGTGACAATGTGAGTACCTAGAACTTGATGCATGGGAGAAGAGGGGGCATTTGGAGAGGAGCCCTTCAGAGAGACATCCGAGCCCAAGTCAACACTACCCAGTCGTAAATCTCGACAAGCTCGTCGCAGGTGGCCAACTTCATGGCAATAGTTGCATCGAAACGAAACATGAAGGTAGTCGAGCTTCTGGACTAGGAGGCGCTCATTGCAAAGAGTTTCCACCTCCGCCAGTAAACCAAGGGAAACATCCAGCTCCACTAGGACCCTAGCAAGCCTCTTATCGAAAGCTATATGGAAGTCGGATTCGATAGCAACAAACCGACCNTCCCCCTCCGCCAGTAAACCAAGGGAAACATCCAGCTCCACTAGGACCCTAGCAAGCCTCTTATCGAAAGCTATATGGAAGTCGGATTCGATAGCAACAAACCGACCGATAGTATTGGTGATGCCTTCCAGGATCTATTGGTTCCAAAGAGGAAAAGGAAGGTGAGGCATAAGCACCTAGAGGTGGCGTTTCAAGATTCTTTCCCGGAGAGGGTCGAAACGTGAGTGTCATCACCCAAGAACCAGAGATCCTTTCCCAATATGCCAGATACCTTCAAGAATGTGAGAATAGTGTTCCTCTTCCAAGAAAACAAAAGCAATCCATCCGTTAGATAATAGATTAATAGTGGGGATATAATCAAAGAGGGGCTTCTAATGCTTCGTCGCCCAATCCACCTAGGCCGCTCTGTCCATCCAACAATATTCTAGTCTCCCTACTAGAGCACGTGAGTAGAGAGAAGAGACATGATCAATGAAGATATCATGGCCTAATACATAATGAAAACACCCCTCTTAGGATTTTATACATTTTGCACGTCTCTTCCGATGAAAGCGAGGAGGAGCAGTCGACTCAGCCATGCGAAAAGAACCAACAAGGTAAAAAGACAAAAGGTGCTAGAGATGAAGACAAACCCCTGATAGCAGCTCCAAGGCCGGGGTAATCATAGCCCCATAGACAAGGTCGATGAAAATCTCCAAGTGGTTGGGCAAGGACAAAAAAACAGAGCCAATAAAACCGGGAACCCTGCCCCCAGAACCAAAATAGAAGAGACAAGGTCAACCCAAGAGGAAAAAACCCAATACAGAGCCCCAGGGAGTCCCGTAAAGTCAGTGCATCCAGAGGAGAGGCAAAGCAATAGGGACCACAGGCACAGGGGAAAGAATCCCAAGAGAATCCCCAGAGAAGGACCCCAAACCCCTGGAACCGTCAACAAAGAACCCAAGTCAACCCACTAAGAACAGAATACAAAATGGGTGTAACCCTAACCTGACCAAGAGGATAACCAATGTTGACGCCAAACCGAGATACAAGAAGAGCCCAGCAAAGAGTCAGGTGAATAATAAACCCCACACTGCTAGATGACTCGAGCAGAGTCCCGAGAGGGAACCGCACATGAGATGTCCTGCACTAGGAATGACAAAGGGAATAAAAAAAACATAGCGAAAGAAACCCAAACCCCCGACCATGTCAAAAAATGCCCAAGTCAACCCAGTACGTGCTAGGGGTGAAATGTGACAGATGAACAAAAACCACGAAGGAAAACCCCATGCAGGGGTGGCGAGCTAGAAGAACCCCTAGTGCAGCCAAGAAAAAGTGACAAATTTCCACTTTTGTTTATACTTGGTTGGTACTAGTCCCCCAATGAAGGGGAGGGACTATAAGTACTGGGGATGACCACCAAGCAAACCCTAGCCAAAAACCAGCTACAGAACCCAGAAATGGAGGATAATCCCAACTCAAAATGCTACGTAAGGGAGAGCAGATATACCAAGGCCCTAGTACCCAATAGTGGCATAAAGGGGGATGAGGCAGAGCTGCCATGGAAGGACCTATGCACCTGCACTGCGCTCATACCTCACCCACGCCATCCACTATTGTTGAAGTTGACCATGTTTAGTTATGCTTTTATTCTCATTAGTTAGTTCACTTTTTTCGTCTACCCCATTAGTTTAGCAAAATCGGGAGGACAGAGCAATGAGGTGGTATAGAACCACACGAAGGAGTGAGGAAAGTATGGAAAGGAATAAAGTGGGGGACTAAGATCGACGAGGGAAATGGCATAGGAAGTGCGGCTATATACTCAAATCTACAGAGATCCCATCTCTACAAATATGATCTAAGAAATTATGAGAGCAAGTAGAACTATGGAAGGAGAAGGCCTTGATTGGGAAGTTTATTGGGATTTTGTCGAAGGTGAAGGCTCTACTAAGATGGATTAAGGTGACATGGAACCCCAGGGCCCATTATGACCTTCATTTGGGATCCAAATGTGTTTTCACAATCATCTTTTTCAATTAGGAATATAGGGATCAGATCATGCAAGGAGGGCCATATTTCTTTTTCTCATCGGGGCTCTACCTACGACCATGGAAGGAGAGATTCAACACATAAAAGGAGTATATGAGTATGGAACCCATTTGGATCTATATTTATTTCTTTACCTATGAATATTGAGAGCCATAGATACCATGTGATATAGGTAATACCTAGGGAAAATTTGTGAAATATTCGAAGAAAACCAAACAACGGAGATACACATCCTTTGCCCGAATCTGCATCTACATGAACCTTGCTAAGGAATTGTCGGAGGACACTAATATTACTTGAGATGATGAGGATTGGATCTAGCCTATGGATTATGAGAATGTCCCATTTAGGTGTAGACAATGCCATTGATATGGCCATTTTAGCAGGAATTGTCTACAAAATTCCTAGTCTCTATCTTCCAAAGTGCCTCAGGAAAAAGGGAGTGATGTCGATGGTTCTACCTAGGTTAATCATAGATGATGGAAGGGAAGTAGGAATTGCAACCATATGCCTAATTGGATGGAAGCATAAACAAGGGAGGCTTCTACAAATAGATTTTAAACCCTAGCATTAATGGAAGAGATTCAATCTTAGAACAATCCCAAGGAGGATACTCTGAATGGAAAAATACTCCTGGAAAACATTCAGATGACGCCATAAAATCAGAAGGAAATGGCTAAGGATATGGAGGATAATCAACCAGATGATGCGGAGGATATGGATTTAGGTGATTTGGATCTGGTTGAAATTGAACAGGAATGCAATAAAAAAGGCATAGGCTCGGTCCCAAGAAGGCATATAAAGTTTCTAAAAGAGGCCATTCTGAAGACAAAGGCCACTCCTAATATAGGAGTACCCAAGGATCCTTAGAAGGGTATCAAAATGAAGCAGGAGGAAGAAGGGGAACAGAGAGGATGGAAGACAAATAAGTAGAGAATCACAGAGGTTGGAACAAAGCTAGTGGAATTGGGATGATATGCATCAGGGTGGCCTTATCTAAAGTGAACAAATTTTTCCAATGAAGGTGATAACACGGAACATTCGCGAGGTGAGACACCCTCGCAAAATCAAGAATCTTAGGAATAAGTTGAGAATGGAGAAATATGTGATAGTTTTTTTGCGAGAAACAAAATGTGGAACAAAGACAATGAAGGAGATAGGTAGGAAAGCATGGAAGGGATGCAAAAAAATGGCAATTGATTCTCAAGGAGCGATTGGAGGTATGGAAATTTTGTGGCATCTAGAAGAGGTAAATCTCACAAAATTTTGGGTTACAAAAGGTCTTTTATGTGCTAATTTCTAGATTTGTAATACTCAAATCAAGGGGATTCCCACAAATGTTTATGGCCCAAGTATATACCCATAGAAGAATTCCTTTCTGGAGGAATTGCCACGGGTTGCGAATTGGGTAGGCGATAAGCATTGGATCTTGGGAGGAGACTTTAACTTGATTACCTCTTTGGGAGAAAAGAAAGGAGGAAGGAAAACTCTAGGAGATGTAAATGAGGACTTTAAAGAATTCATTAAGGAAAATAAGCTGGTGGATGTGGAGACTGGGAACATATGGTTTACTTAGAATAACAAAAGGGGAGGTGAACATCATATAGCCTACCATTTAGACATATTTCTGACAACAAAGGGGATTGCCAATGGGGGTGGAGATATGATAGCGATGGTCTTACATTTGATTGGTTCGAACCACTAGCCAGTTTGCTTGAGATGGGATGGGTGGTGCTTCCTGCTCAGAAATCCTTTCTGTTTTGAGCAATTTTGGATGGAACACAAGGATTTAAGATCATTGGTGGATCAATGGTGGAAGGAAATGATCCCACTAGAGAGGAATATAATGTATCAATTTCAACAAAAGTTAAAGATGCTCAAGGAAAAGATCTGTACTTGGAATAGAGAGGAATTTGGGAACATCTTTAAGGACAAAAGGAGTTTGTCCAAACAACTAGAAGAAATACAATGAATAGGAATGGATAATAGTTATTATGAGGATATAAAAATAAAAGAGAAACATACACTTGATCTATTCCTGTGAGCGTCAAGTGGAAATCTATTGGAAACAAAAATCCAGAAACTAATGGATGCGGGAAGGGGAATGCAACACCAAGTTTTTTCACCAATATCTCATCTAGAATAGGCAAAAATAAAATCCACGAATTGAAGATTGAGGTTGTCCCTTATATGGAAAACATGGAGGATATTGAAGAACAACTGGTGACCTGCTTTGGAGACATAATGAAAGAGAATCGACCGACATGCCAACAAATATTGCAAATGTTACACATCATATCCCCTCATCGGTATCCCCTTGTCAGAATGAGATCCTAAATAGACTAGTTGAGATGTCATAGGTGGAAGAGGAGGTTGAGTAAATGGTTGAGGGGAAATCTCCAAGCTCGAATGGTTTTGCAACAAACTTCTTTCATCACATCTGGGATCTTATTAAGGAAGAAATATGGAGGATCATGGAATGTTCTCAACAATCCAGAGGTGTTTTGAAGGAATTCAATGCAACTTTTTTTAATCACATCCCCAGGAGTGAGGGAGCGGTTTCTTTAGGAAAATTCATACCAATAGCTATGTGCAATGAAATCTATAAAATCATTACAAATGTTATGGCTAACATATTAAAACCCATTCTCCCATATATGATATCTCTGGAACAATTGGGTTTTTTGTAGGGAAGAAAAATATTGGATGGGGTGATTTTGGTCCCTGAGGTGATACATACTTTAAATGTTACTAAAAGACTAGGAATGCTTCTCAAGTTGGACATTTCAAAAGCATATGAGAACTTGAGCTCGAAATTCATGAGAGAGATCCTTAAATCCTTTGGGTTTAGTCAAGAGTGGATTAATTGGCTTATGAATATGAACTTGAAAACTTTCTTTTCCATTTTGTTAAATGGGTCTCCTGCCAAAATTTTTATCCTATCCATAGATATCTGAAAAGGGGACCCTTTATCCCCTTTCCATTTATTATTATGGAGAAATAACATAGTAGGAAGATCAGGGCGATGATTGATTGAGAGGAAATCAAAGTGTTAAGGCTTCACCGAGGATCTGATGTGAAAAATCATCAAGATCTTGTTGATGACTCAATGTTGATGGGACACCAGTTTATTCAATAGGATGGAGTGTTTAAGAAATTTTTGAAATCCTTTGCTAGGGTCTCAGGCCTACAGGTCAAAAGAGAAAAGTCACAAGTTTTTTTTCTTCAATACATGCAGGATTTCAAGTAGAAACATAACTTGCAAATTGGTTTTCCATGGGAGTTCCCTTCCATCCAAATATATTGGTTTTCCTCATGAATATTTGTTGGATCACATGAAAAGAAGACTATCTAGATAGATGTTAAAGCCTCTCAATCTAGTTAGTCACTGATTAAATTAGTTTTGAAAGCTATGACCATCTACTTTTTTTTTTTCTGCGATGGAAGCTACAAAAACTATCCTCAAGGAGATACGAAGTATCCAGAGAAAATTTCTTTGTGGTGGTGCCCCTGAGAAGAAAACATGGGTGTTAGTAAGTTGGGATAACAGATGCCAGCCTAAATTTCAAGGAGGCCTAGGTTTGAGGGATATGGAGAAGGACAATGAAGTCCCTAGAGATAAAATATGGTGGGGATGGGTCACACACTCATCAAAACCCTAGGATAAACTATGAAATATAAAATATGCCCCAAACGAAATGAAGAAGAACCTGGTTAGATTTAATGAGGAAAAACCAGGGTCGCACATTTGGCAGATGGCCTTTCATAGAGAAAATCTAATTCAAGACCACAATTTTAGGGAAATCAGAGATGTGGAGTCAACAAACTTTTGTGAAGATTCTTGGAATCATATGCCTAAGTTGGTTTCCCAATACAACATTGATACTAGCTAGGATAGGTTCAAAGTGATAGGTTTGACAAAGGTTCACCAATTATGGAAACCTATTGTTGGAGAAGAGGAATACCATGAATGGAATCTTCCTAAATGGAGGCTCTAGAGAATCCCAAAAGTATATTGGCTTAGGATCTGTGACAACATTCATGAAAGATGTATCGGAATCCAAGAAGGACCAAACAAATTAATATGGGATTACTCGTCAAAAGGGTCCTTTAATACTAAAGAATCCTATGACCTATGGGAAAACATTAGATATGAACAACATGCCAAAATCTAGAAAAACATGTGGCATATGAACTGTAATAACCCAAAAATTCGTAAAAATTTAAAATTTTTCAAGTGACATAAAATGTCTATAGTCGCAGCTAAGTACCTTCTAAAGGTTAGTGGGAAATGAAATAGTTTATAAAATAACATGGGATTGCTTCTTTAAAAGAACCTGCAGCTAAAAGGTGTAATATTGAAAACTTGTGTTAGTGTTACTAATGATTTAGCAGCTGTAATTCTATCAGAGTTAGAATAGGACTTGCATTTTGCTGTTGCTAGATATACTGATGTTTTATATTTTGTCAAGTATGTAAGAATTTCTTGTGTGTGATCAGGGATTACTTAACGCTCAACTAAATCAATTGGACTACTGGTTCCTTACAGGTTTAGCAAGTAAACGTATGATCCAGTAGGGTGTTATTTAAATTCACATCGAGAAGCTACTTCCCTAGCATGATTAAGATGCTAGTCTTAGAAAATGTTTTATTATGCTGCTTGTCTTCAAGGAGGTAAAGTTAATCGTTTTCTGTCATTACAATTCCATAATAAAAGTATAACAATCTGCACCAACATAGTTATAAAACGCATTCTAGATACTATGTTGAAGGATAATCAAATTACTGTTTGGTTTGAGTAAAGAATACTATATACTTTTGAAAGAAAAATTGATCTGGATTCTTACTAGGATGCATTCATAGTACTCAGTCTTTTTCTTAGTTGAAGCATACATTGCATTCTAGTTTTGAGCATCATTAAAATGAATCAAACACTAGATCTACTTCGTAAATTCCTAAACCATCATCCTAGCTTATTTTTGTTGGAAAAGAGTTACTCTAAAACTCCTATGACCTACATCCAAAGATGTGTACCATTTTTACCTTAATCTAGGTTTTTCATTATATACTTTTCATGTTATAAAGGATGTACTCTTTATTCTTTTTATAAGTATATTTTACTTTAAAACTTGCGTGCACCCTTAGATATGACTAAATCTTCATGCAAGTTGATTAGTAGACTTGAAATATCTTTATACAAAATCTTGGAACCAGACGTTAGCAAAAGAATCTATTTAAAAATGACAAGGCCTATAGTTTACTTCATAACTTAAAATTATGTTTTATAAACTATGTATCATTAATCTCCATGTAAATGATATATATTATTGGCAATAAAAAACAAAGTATAGTTTATAATGATCAATGGTTTGATTGTAAATCACTTTGCTGCAGGCACTGACTATGGAACTCTACCCACGATGGAGAAATTTTTTGGAAAGACACGTGGGATAGTTTTATCCGCACACGGGTTGAATTATAACTCCAAACCCTGCTCATTTGCTTAGTAGAGCGAGGGTTCCTCTGTCTTGTTGGTCGAGCTGAGAGCTCGTAGCCATTGGAGACCTATAACCACCTTCAAGTTTTGACAGCTTGCTATAGAAAAAAAATGTTGTGACTATCTGAGAGAGGTTGTGAGTGGTTTTTGGTATTTAACGGTTAATGTAGTTTGCAGCAAGTGTAGATATTGGTTTTTCTTTAGGACTCAAGGACTGTGTAAGTCTTGAGCTTGAAAACTGATTGGCAGATCTCGAGTAGGAGTATTTCTCATCCGGTTGCATTGATTTTCTTGTTTTTCCTTTGCACTGGTGACTTAAAGTATTATTGTCTTTTGGTACGGTGCCAACACGACCTAGGGTGGCCATTTAACCTTAGCTTCAACTCGAAACAATAGTAGGTAAAGACTTACCCTAATTTCATTTTTAGATTAATTTTCTTATAAAGGGTTTTACAAATTTTAAAAAAGATTTGTAATGATAAGGTTTGTTAACTTGCAGGCCCTTCTCCCGGCTCTTTGGGTGGAAACGAGCTTCTCCTTCAACGTTCCACTTGAGCATTCAAATGGTAAGCCCTGGTTGCAAATGGGGGTTTCTTCCTGCAATTTGTTGTGGTGGTTGGAACTTAGGTTCTTTGTAGTTGATAAGGCATGGCCTCGGTTTAATTGCTAGCTTGTTGTTTCTTGCTTGCTTGTTCTGTATGAGTTTGAAACCCTTAGAGGGTACTTTGTGTAGGGAGTTAGAAGGATATAGTAGCCGTGATAAAAAGAATGGTTTTTATGTCTCTTTCTTTATGGCATGAACAATGTAAAATTCTTTTGCTTCTCTTGATAGAGCTCAGCTCTAAGCCCTACGAGGCTATTGACCTCTGTCTGTTTTCTTTTTAGTTTTTAAGGTAAATTTTAAGAGAAAATAAAAGAGTGTTAATCAGCCAGGATTGTAAAAGGATTAAGGGTTTTTACCTATCTGTGATGTATGGCTACTGTTCGATAAAACTTACTTTGTATAGTTCAGTTTTTAACAGACCTGAGCCTCGACTTTGATTTTAATGGCCATATGCCATTGCTTCTTAATCAATTTTGTTTTTAACAAATTATTGTTGTATTATTTTAGTTATTTATCATGCAATTAAAATGATTTACAGTGAAGTGTAATTATGGAAATTTTTACTGTGTTAAGAGTATTATTATTACTCTGTTTAGCTCATAAAGGTAAATTTTTAAGTATACCCTACAGTTCAGGAAAGAATAAATGTTTACCTGGAAAATTCTTAGCTCTATTTTATTATTTTCCTTTAATAATTTTTATAGCTATTTTGATTCTCATAAAGGAATATTTAGGGTAAATACTGCAAACTTGAGAATAGGATTAAGTTTATCTTTCAATAACCTAGGTAGTTGTATTTAGATTACAATATAAACTTCTGTCTTAAATCAAAGACACATATTGTCTGGAAATCAGTTGTTATAAGATTGTTTTGAAAATTATCTTAACCTAAACCCTAGATGATAGTCTGTTTACTATACCTATGTTTATTTATTAAACTATAAGTTTTGTGTTTTATAAATAGTACTAGTATTAAAAAATAGTTCTATAAGTAGTATGATTACTAAATGTTTTTATATACCTATGTTCAGTTCTTGTCTGAAGTAAACACATTTAACACATAAAGTATTTACTGTTTCTTTACAGAATAAAATCATAAGCAACTATAACATAATTTAGTTACATTTTTCATTCAAGTTAAATGAAAATCATCATATCTACCTAAACACGCAACTGTACTAGAGTACTGCCTAAGCCAGGCGTGGAAAAATACAGTATGGAATTCTAGTTCTGTTTATTTCTCATTTAGCATATTTACTACTATTTCTAACATAATCTACTAAGTCCAGCAATACAAAGTTACTCATTTCTTCATAAAACCTAATTAAATAATAACAAGCCTGTATTTGAACACTCGTAAACATTTTACTGAAGACAGTAAATAAATATAATAACATGAAACAAATAGAACCTGTCAATGATGAGGTGACAACAGCTTAAGGAGGTTGTTCCTCCCAACCAACTCCTGGAGAAAGCTTTGACTACACTTCCTCAGGACCCCCGAGCCTGTTTCTTGGTCCTCCTGGTAGAGTACTAGGTGGAGGATATGTCCTTAAGACCTTCTATCACCTGACTGTTCCAATTACCTTAGTAATTCAAATCTGCTCACAGCAGAAAGAACTTCATCCTAATAGCTGCAATAAGTTTAGTCTTAGCAGTTAACCCCTCAAACTCACTTCAGTAATCCCCTCCATCGAATTTCTCATGAGTAAATTCATTCACTCTAAATGATCACCTCTTAGAAATGAGCAGCCTCAGGCATCTTCAAAGGGAAATTTTATATAAATGCCTAGGTCTTCTGAGTCAGTTTTCATTTAATGAACCACCTGCTCCAATTCCACTTTCTTGGGGAATCAAGACCACAAATATAGGGAAGTTTCCACGTGCAATAGTTGGAAGTAGTTTGAGGATGATGGAGCTTGTCAATGTACTCTCCACCCAGTCTCCTCCACCAAGTGACCAGTTAACACTCTTTTAACAGCTTCCCTAAGATGTTTTCTCATCATTTATTTATTTTTAAATAAAATATTCTAACTTACATTAATTATTCTTGACCCCACTTGGTCATCAATTACAAACTTAGCATAAAATATAACACAATGTTCCTCAAATAAAATTAAATTGTTTTTGCAAATTGGGGCATGTGACATACAGACCCCCTTAAATTATAACATTGTCCTCGATGTTATTTATTCCTCGTCCTCAGAGTTCCCTTGAAATAGAATTGGATATGCATCCCGCATATGACTTTCCAATTCCCAGGTGGCTTCCTCTGGACTAAGGTGCTTCCATTGCACCTTCACTTGACCAATGTTGCGATTCCAAAGTGAGATCTCCCTCCATTCGAGGATATAATCCTCTTCCACTAGAAAATATCCTTCGGGTTCCACCTACACATCATTCCAATTAATAACATGAGTAGTATCATGTACATATTTTTTTAATACAGAAATGTGAAAAACAATGTGAACTCTTAGATTTGGTGGTAAAACTAACTGATATTCTACCTGTCTGATCTTGGACAGTATTTCAAAAGGACCACAATATCGAGGTGCTATCTTGGAACAAATACCCAGCCTCAGAGAACTCTTTTTGGGTATCACCTTAATAAAAACATGTTCGCCTACCTGGAACTCCTTTGGAGTTCGTTTAAGTTCTGCTTGACTTTTCTATCGATCTTGTGCAATTTTTAAATTACCTTGTACCAATTTTACAATTAATTCCATTTCTTTCAATAATTCAGGTCCTAATACTTAATCTGTCCACTAGATTACTCCAAAATATTGGAGTATTGCATTTCCTTCCATACAAAATTTCGAAAGGACTATACCTAGCTGAAGCTTGATAATGATTATTGTAAGCAAATTCTACCAAGTGTAAATAATCTTCCCATTTACCTGGTTGCTCCTTTACATACATTCTGAGTAGATCCTCCAATACCTAATTTAATCTTTCAGTCTTCCCATCCGTTTGAGGATGGAAAGAGGTACTAAAGTTTAATGTAGTATTTAATCCTTTAAACAAAGATTTCCAAAATTTACCTGTAAATTTAGGGTCTCGGTCTGAAATTATCACCTTCGGTATTCCATGCAACCGAAAAATTTGTTTTAAGAAAATATTGGCAATATTTGCAGCTTTATAAGTAGTTTTTATAGGTATACAATGGACCGCCTTACTCAATTTGTCAACCACTACCATTATTGAGTCATTTAAGTTTTGATTTCTAGGTAATCCTGTAACAAAATCAAGGCTAATTATCTCCCATTTCCAGTTAGGAATAGGCAATGGATGAAGTAGCCCAGCTGGATGCTGATGTTCAGTTTTTACTTGCTGACATTCAAAGCATCTAGCAATATATTCTGCCATTCATTTTTCATATTTGGCCAGAAATAATCCTTTCTTAGCATGGTTATAGTTTTCTGATAACCTGGCTGCCTTGAATAAGGAGTTTTATGAATTTCGTTTAAAATTAACAGCTTAATCTTAGGTACATTAGGTACATATAATCTGTCTTTATACAGTAATAATTATTTTTCATTCAAAGTGTACCATGTACTTATACTTTCTATTAAATTCTCTTTTACTTTCACTTGTAATTTTCGGTAATTTTCATCTTGTTCTATTCCAGCTTTAAGTTGTTCTTCCAAGTCTGTTGTATAAATGTTGATGGATGCTGTAAAATTCAGCTTTACATTTCTACTTAATGCATCAAAAACCTTATTCTCCTTTCCTTTAATGTGTTGAATTTCAAAATGGTATTCACTTGGAAAAACTAGCCACCTAGCTTTCCTAGCATTCAAGTTAGGTTGATCTAACAGGTATTTCAATCCTTTATTATCTGTCATTAATATAAAATTTCTTCCAGTTAAATGATGATGCCACATATTTAAGGCATGTATGACAGCAGCTAATTCTAAGTCATAGGTTGCATAATTTTTCTCATGAATCTTCAATTTCCTAGACTCATAGGCAATGACATGTCCTTCCTGAGTTAATACTCCACCTGAATCGTCATTGCATGCGTCAGTACATACTGTAAAATCTTTATTAGGGTCAACAATTCTTAAAACTGGTGCGATGGTTAATAATGTTTTTAACTTTTTAAAACTGTCTTCGCACTTTTGATTCCAATTAAATTTCTTCCCCTTTTTTTGCAAAGTGGTTATAGGATTTGCAATTCTTGAAAACCCTTCGATGAACCTTCGGTAATAACCAGTAATACCCATAAATGATCGAACGTCAGTTACATCCTTTGGGACTGGCCAATCTTCGATTGCCTTTATCTTTTCGGGGTCAACAAAAATTCCTTCTTTAGTCACCACATGACCTAAATACTGGATTTTATCTTTAAAGAAGTCACATTTACTAAATTTTGCAAAACGTTGATCCTCTCGTAACTCTTGCAAGACAATTTTTAAGTGTTCTTTATGTTCCTCTTCAGATTTTGAGTAAATTAAGATGTCATCAATAAATACAACCACAAATTTATCCAGATATTTGTGCATTACATTATTCATCGGACACATAAAAATAGCTAAAGCATTAGTAATCCCGAAGGGCATAACGACAAACTCGTAATGTCCATATCGATTTCTAAAGGATGTTTTAAAGATGTCTTCATCTTTGATTCAGACCTGGTAATATCCATACCGTAAATCAATCTTTGAAAACACCGTGGCTCCACGTAGTTGATCAAATAGATCATCTATGCGAGGTAACGAGTATCTGTTCTTGATAGTCATTTTATTTAATTGACGATAATCTATACATAGTCATAGAATTCCATCCTTCTTCTTAACAAATATGATAGGTGCCCCCCAGGGAGACACACTGGGTCTAATGTAATTCTTACCAATAAGTTCTTTTAAATGTGACTTAAGTTCATTTAATTCTAGTATATTCATCCTATAAGGGGATTTTGAGCTGGGCACTGCACCAGGTACTAGCTCAATAGTAAAATCTAATTCCCGTTTCGGAGGAAGTCCCAAAATTTATTTCGAAAATACATCTAAATATTCCTTTAGAATCAGTATATATTTGAATTTTAATTTATCTATGTTGTTAATCTTTTCTTTATCGATTACTATTACTGCATAAGCCTTATAGCCTTTCCTAACAACTCTCTTAAGCTACAAAGCAGAAATATGCCTTACGACTGTTTTCCTAGGGATTCCCTTTACATTTATTAACTTTCCATCGTTATTTATGCAAGTAAAGGTTTTATCAAAGCAATTCAAGACCACCCTATGCTACTTTAACCAATCCATACCAATTAATATATCATATGAACCTAAAGGTAGCACATTGAGCTTAACAAAAGTTTCAAACTGATCCATAGTTACTGCATAATTCTTTACAAAACTAATTACCTTTCTCTTTGCACCAGTAGCTAGTTGAACTAACCAAGAACTTGCAAACATTTCAACTGGAAGCTTACACTTTTCTACTAAATTAGGAGAAATATAGCTTAAACTAGCTCCTGGATCAATTAAAATAGATATAGGTATTTGATTTATCTCACCTTCCACTTCCACCATGGAAGTTTGATAATCTGCTTATCGGTTCTCTAATGCTGCATTGATCCCAGGCATTGTCCTCGCTAGATCACCAACAATCATCTCCTCCTGGATTGTGTGTATGTTGCTAACAGTCTTCTTCTGATTGGGGTAGACTAATGCATAATGCAGACCATTGCATTCCCAACACTTTATGGGTTCCTTTTGTTCAAAGTTCTTTGTATAGTTACTGTGGTTGTTAGCAGATTTTTTATTCCTTTGATTATTCGGATTGGTCGGTGAATTAATTTTGTTCCCTTGGAAATTCTTACAAGGAAAATTTCTGGTGTTACTATTTTTAGAATTTTGATTAGGTACAAACTCTTTCTTCTCCTGTTCAAAGTTACTATTCCTTTTGGCCTTCCAGTTGGCCATACTCTCATTTTTACGAGTCTGCTCATAACATAAATTCACTTTTCTCATTGCTTCTTCTAATGTTTTTGGATGGTCATACTCAATCCTGTCCTTTATATGATAAGGTAAACAGCTGAGAAACCGTTGTACCTTAGGTTTCTCGTCCACAATATATGGCAAATACCTGAGTATACTTAGAAATTTACTATTCAGTTCTTTCATATTCATTGTACCCAGTTTTAACTTGTAGAATTCCTTATCCCTTTCCTCATAGTACTGTTCAGATAAAAATTTCTTTTTGAAATATTTCTTGAATGTACTCCAATTTATGTTTTTCTCCCTTATACCTTTTAGTCTTTTTAAGTCCTGCCACCATATATCCTCTTTTCCCGTAATATTATAAATAGCCATCTTGGCCTTCTGTTGATTAGAGTAGTTATAAATTTCTAAGTATTTCTTCATCCCGGACAACCAGGATTTTGCTTCTTCCCCCTTCTCAGTTTCTCCATTAAATGATGGCGGCTTGATCTTCTTGAACTCCCCAGAGATTTCTTCATAAGGTTTATATTTTCTCTTCCTAGTATGGTGGTTATCTTCACTACTGTCACTAGTATAATGATAGTTTTGTTTATGTAAATCACCATATACTTCATATGATGAGCTACTTTCGTTTTTAACTTGTTTAGTCTTTTTATTTTTATGCTGATAACCTATATCTTCAGAATTAGTTCTTTTACATTTTCCCTCAGTATGAAATATTTCTATTAAGATCTGATTTAGCTCCTCTTGAGCTCTCAGAATCCTCTCATTTTCTTCTTTCCTAACCGATTCCATCTCTGTTTTTAATTCTTTAACTGTTTGTAGTAGTTTGGAAGAATTATTAGTTATATCTTCTTGTATAGGTTCTTTTTGAAGATTATTTCGTTCAGTGTAAGGATATTCCTCATCTGCATATTCTTCCAATCTATCCAGACCTGTCATTAACTTGGAAAAAAATTCTCTGGGTGTATCATTCAAAGAAAAAATCATCAGCATATTTATTTAAATTTACTGTTCCACATAAGAAAGTTGAGCTACATTGAGGCCTAGTGTTTGAACGTTGTGCTCCGATACCACATGTAATACCCAAAAATTCGTAAACATTTAAAATTTTTCAAGTGACATAAAATGTCTATAGTCGCAGCTAAGTACCTACTAAAGGTTAGCGGGAAATGAAACAGTTTATAAACAAACATGGGATTGCTTCTTTAAAAGAACCTGTAACTAAAAGGTGTAATCTTGAAAACTTGTGTAAGTGCTATTAATGATTTAGCAGCTGTAATTCTATCAGAGTTAGAATAGGACTTGCATTTTTCTACTACTAGATATACTAATGTTTTATCTTTTGTCAAGTAGGTAAAAATTTCTTGTGTGGTCGGGGCTTACTTAGCGCTCAACTAACTCAATTGGACTGTTGGTTCCTTATAGGTTTAGCAGGTAAACATAAGATTCAGTAGGGTGTTATTAAAATTCACGTCGAGAAGCTACTTCCCTAGCATGATTAAGATGCTAGTCTTAGAAAATGTTTTATTATGTTGCTTGTCTTCAAGGAGGTAAAGTTAATCCTTTTCTGTCGCTACAACTCCATAATAAAATTATAACAAACTGCACCAGCATAGTTATAAAACGCATTACAGATACTATTCTGAAGGATAATCAAATTACTGTTTGGTTTGAGTCAAGAATACTATATACTTTTGAAAGCAAAATTGATTTGGATTCTTACTAGGATGCATTCATAGTACTCAGTCTTTTGCTTAGTTGAAGCATACATTGGATTCTAGTTTTGAGCATCATTAAAATGAATCATACACAATATCTACTTTGTAAATTCCTAAACTATCATCCTAGCTTATTTTTGCTGGAAAAGAGTTACTCTAAAACTCCTTCGACCTACATCCAAAGATGTGTACCATTTTTACCTTAATCTAGGTTTTTCATTATATAATTTTCATGTTATAAAGGATGTACTATTTATTCTTTTTATAAGTATCATTTACTTTAAAACCTGCGTGCACCCTTATCTATGACTAAATATTCATGCAAGTTGATTAGTAGAATTGAAATATCTTTATACAAATTCTTGGCACTAGAAGTTAGCAAAAGAATCTATTTAAAAATGACAAGGCCTATAGGTTACTTCATAACTTAAAATTATGTTTTATAACCTATGTATCGTTAATATCCATGGCAATGATATATATTATTGGAAATAAAAAAACAAAGTATAGTTTATAATGATCAATGGTTTGATTGTAAATCACTTTGCTGCAGCACTGAATATGGAACTCTACCCACGATGGAGAAACTATTTGGAAAGACACGTGGGATAGTTTTATCCACACACGAGTTGACTTATAACTCCAAACCCTAATCATTTTTTTAGCAGAGCGAGGGTTCCTCTATCTTGTTGGCTGAGATGAGAGCTCATGGCCATTGGAGACCTGTAACCACCTTCATGTTTTGATAGCTTGCTTCAGAAAACAAACGCTGTATCTGTCTGAGAGAGGCCGTGAGTGGTTTTTGGTCTTTGACGGTTAATGTAGTTTGTAGCGAGTGTAGATATTGGTTTTTCTTTAGGACTCAAGGACTGTGTAAGTCTTGAGCTTGCAAACTGACTGACAGAGCTTGAGTAGGAGTATTTCTCATCTGGTTGCGTTGATTTTCTTGTTTTTCCTTTGCAGTGGTGACTCAAAGTCTTCTTGTCTTCCGTTATGGTGCCAACACGACCTAGGGTGGCCATTTCACGTCAGCTTCAACTCGAAACTATAGCAGGTAAAGACTTACCCTCATTTCATTTTTAGATTAATTTTCTTATAAATGGTTTTACAAATTTTAAAAAGGATTTGTAATGATAAGGTTTGTTAACTTGTAGGCCCTTCTCCCGACTCTATGGGTGGAAATGAGCTTCTCCTTCAATGTTCCACTTGAGTGTTCAAATGGTAAGCCCTGGTTGCAAACGAGGGTTTCTTCCTACAATTTCTTTTGGTGGTTGGAACTTAGGTTCTTTGCAATTGATAAGGCATGTCCTCAGTTTACTTTCTAGCTTGTTGTTTCTTGCTTGCTTGTTCTGTATGAGTTCAAAACCCTTAGAGGGTACTTTGTGTAGGGAGGAAGAAGGCTATAGTAGTCGTGATAAAAAGAATGGTTTTTGTGTCTCTGCCTTTACGGCCTGAACAATGTAAAATTCTTTTGCTTCTATTTATAGAGCTTATCTCTAAGCCCTAAGAGGCTGTCAACCTCTGTCTGGTTTATTTTTAGTTTTTAAACTAGATTTTAAGAGAAAAGAAAAGACTGTTAATTAGTTAGGATTGTAAAAGGATTAGGGGTTTTTACCTATCCGTGATGTATGGTTATTGTTTGATAAAACTTACTTTGTATAGTTCAGTTTTTAACATGCCTGAGCCTCGACTTTGAATTTTAAAGGCCATAAGCCATTGCTTCTTAAGCAATTTTGTTTTTAACAAGTTATTGTTGTATTATTTTAGTTATTTATCACGCAATATAATGATTTACAGTGTAGTGTAATTATGGAAATTTTTACTGTGTTAAGAGTATTATTATTACTCTGTTTGGCTCATAAGGGTAATTTTTAAGTATACCCTACAGTTCAGGAAAGAATAAATTTTTACCTAGAAAATTGTTAGCTCTGTTTTATTATTTTCCTTTAATAATTTTTACAGCTGTTTTGATTCTTATAAAGGAAGATTTAGGATAAATACTGCAAGCTTGAGAATATGATTAAATTTATCTTTCAATAACCTAGGTAGTTGTATTTAGATGACTGTATCGAACATAAAATAATAATTAAATAACTAATAATAAACATAATTAACTATAATGTTGAAAGGACACTTCCTTTCAAGTCACAATTCCCAAGCCTTATTTAATAGGCGGGACATCAACCATGTAATAATCTATTATCTCTTATCCACACAACCATTAATATACATTTGCCCTATGGCTTATCTGATATTCTAGATATTTTGGTGATTATTGTGTGAGCAACATAGTTGTTCGCTTCATGTGGTATCAGAGCCTCGTTGGCTAGATCCCGGCCTTTGGCCATATTTTTGGCTTTTAGCCATCACCCATGGTTTCCCTAAATTTTTAGCCTTTGGCTATCTATAGGAAGAAGAAGAAAAAAATTTACACGAAGAAGAAAAATATATATTAAAAAAAAAAACATTCCGCTGCAAAATTAAAAAAAAAACAAAAACAAAAAAAACAATTGTAGTCTTCTCTCCTCTTCTGCCTGCGCTCCACTGCTGCTCCATTCCCTCCTCATCTCCCTCACGGTACTGCTCCACTTCCCTTCAAACCCATCCCTTCTCTACCATCCTCTTCCTTACATCCACCATGTGGCCCTCCACCACATCCATCTCATTGCACTAGCTGCCAGCTCCCACGCGCGTGGTCTCCCTCTCATGCCCAACCTGTGTCCTCCTTCACATTGTGCACTTGATCCACTCCACTTCCCATGCGCTGCTCCCCCTGCTTGCTCACATGCCACTCCACCTCCATCTTCTCGCTCGCCACTCCACCTCAATCCATCTACACGCTCCATCGCTGCACCCACCTTCTTCCCTCTCTTCCTGCCCATTCACCACCTGTGCCCACCTCTCCATGTTCATACACTTCCCATATTCTCCTCTGCCCTCCATCCTGCCGCTTCGCTGCTCCCCTGCGCACACCCCATTCCTCCAACCGCCACCTTTCCCACTCTTCCATCCACCATCGCCACTTCTGCCTCCTCCTACCAACGTCACTGCCATTGCCGACTACTCCCACTACCACTCCTTCCACCATCCTTCTCCCTTCCACCATCACACATCTCCTCCACCGCATCGATGCTCCACCTCCTACCCACGCTCTTTCCCTCTGCGTTGCCATCATCGTCGTCACCATTGCCGCCTCCTACCACAGTCACCTCCTCGCTGCACCCTCTACCATCCCTCGCCACCTCCTCCAGCTGCCACATCCTTCGCCACCTCCCCATCCACCACACCCTCCACACCCTTTGCCTCCACTTGCCACCTCATCCACCCTTGCGGCCGCGCTCCAATTCCCACAACTTACACACACCAAAACAATAAAAAAACAAAAACTTTATATAATATAATATGTATATTATAATATATTATATTATTGTAAATTGTTATTATATTAAAATAATAAAAATATTATTATGTAATAATTAATTTAATAATTAATTATTATTATATATAAAAAAATGATTATTTTTGGAAAAAAGGGGTTATTTTACCTAAACAAAAGAAGACTATATATCATCGAAGAAACCAAAATGCAAGGAAGACTTGTCAAGCAATCGATAGCCATCTATCATTAAAAGAAGTTAGAGACCATGGAAGTTGGCCTGCAAGCACAAATAGAGAAATAAGAAGCCAAATTAAAATGCTATCAAAGAGACAATGAAGAATTACAAAACATGAATATGAAATCACAAATGTTGATTAAATTACATAAGATGCAAAAAGAGCGCAAGGAACAAAAAATTTCCGACCAAAACAATCATATAGAAAAATTGTCGGTCCAAATTAAGAAATTAAAAGATGAAAATGATTTCAATCAGAGACCAAAAAATCAAGATATAAAGAAAGAAATAAGTGATTATGAAGCAGAAATAATACGCTTGAACAAAATCGTTAACGACAAAGATGAAGAACTGATGCACATACAACATAAATTAGAAGATAAAAAATCAGTGGTCGACCGGTATTGACAATAGATAAAAGTTCTTTAACAACAAAACAACGACTCTAAAAAGGAACACAAGATGGAGATTGCAAAGAGTAATAAAACAATTTCCCACAATTCTGAAGAAATTATCATATTAAGAAATCATAAAAAAACCCTGATTACAAAAATAAAAAAATTGAAAAACAATAGCAAGAGGGAACACTCTGGTGAAGACCTCGAAGGAAAAATACTGGAAAAGCAAGAAGAAAACCAGTGTCTAAATAATCGTAATCAGGAACTACAGAACCAAATCAAGGAGTTAGAAGTTGAAAAAAAGTCACAAGATGAAAGAATTGAAAAGATTCAGAGTCATAACAATCTACTGGAGAACCAAGACACACAAATCCAGGAAAATGAATCCAAAAATCATATCGAGGAAGTGAATACAGTCCTCGTCGTAGTCCAAAAGAAAGAAGAACAAACAACACCTACACCTTACAGACATCCTAATTATAGTCGTCATTTTGACCAACGAAAGGGTCAAAATGAATATTCACGGAAGATTTATGTGGACATGCAAAAATTTCAACAGACTAAACAACAATTGAGACGAATCATCCCACAAAAAGATCTTAGAGCTCCAATAAAAATAGATCTGGGATGGACCACAACAGATACGATACGACAATTCTCATGGGGAATCCGTAATCCGTATCGGTTCATCTCCTCAAAAGTCACAAATACAAAAGGGAAATAATTTCGAGAGGACAGATTAAAGTAAATCAGATATTAAAATCAATACATATTTGAGGACAAAGATTCCCTTAAGGGGAAGGCAATGTAAGGAACGTAAAATAAATATAATAATTAAATAATTAATAATAATCATAATTAATTATACTTAACATGAAAGGACATAACCTTTCACTCCCAATCCCCAAGCCTTATTTAATAGGCGGGTAATCAACCATTGTAATCAATCCATTATCTATTATCTATACAACCATTAATTTGCATTTGCCCTATGGCTTATCCAATATTCCAGATATTTTGGTGATTATTGTGTGAGCGAAATAATTGTTCACTTCAAGTGGTATCAAAGCCTCGTTGGCTAGATCCCGACCTTTGGCCATATTTTTGGCTTTTAGCCATCACCCAGGTTTTCCCTGAATTTTTGGTCCTTGGCCATATACACAAAGAAGAAAAAAAAAAATTACACAAAGAAGAAGAAAAAAATATTAAAACATTTTCGCTGCAAAATTAAAGAAGATATAAAATAAAAAAAAATAAAAAAAAATTACAGCCTCCCCACGCGCTGCTGCTCCATTACCCTCCCTTCTCCACATCTTCACACCACATCCTACCACCCCTCCATCCTCACACCGACTCCTCAACCACCACCATCCACCTCCTGCATGCACTCGGCCCCCACTTATTCCCTCTCTTCTTTCCCATTCACTGCCTGTGCCCACCTCTCCATGCTCATTTGCTTCCCATATTCTCCTCTTCCCTCCATCTTGCCGCTTGGATGCTCCCCTATGTACTCCCCATTCCTCCAACCGCCACCTTGCCACTCTTCCCTTCACCATCTCCTCCCACCGTCGGCTCTTCCCTCCGCCATCTCCTCCCATCGCTCCCACCACTGCGCCTCCACCAACGTGCACCCTCCTCTGTGTTTTTCTTCCTTTCGCTCCATCTCCCCTGCCATCAACCCCCTCATTTCCCTTCCCACCACCACCACCACCTTCTTCACCTGTGCTCTCAAGCCTTCTCGACTTGTCCTTACGCCTCCCACTGCATGCTCAGCCTCTGCTTCCACGTCCACCTCCATCCGCTTCCATCCACCTTGCCACCAAACCACCACGCAACACTTCCTCTGTGCTGCTACCATCGCCGCCTCCTCCCACCACCGTTAACTCCACCTCCTTTTTCCCGCTCTTCACTCCATGCCACCACCACCATCGCCACGACCGCCTCCTCCACCACAAACCAAAAAAAAATTATATATATTTTTAATATAATATAATATTATTATATTAAAAATTTGTATTAAATATATATATATATATATATATACATAATAATTATTACATTTTAATAATTTTTATATATGATAATTTTTTTATAAAAAAAAAGGATTATATTTGGAAAAAAAATAAGAAGAAAAAAAATAAAAAAATAAAAGTATAAAGAAATAAAAAAAATTCAAAGAAAAATAATAATAATAATAATAATTTTATTAAAATAATTATTATTTTTGGGAAAAAAAAGGGAGGTTATTTAACCTAATCAAAGAAGACTCCCTCGTAAAAAAAAAAGTCAACAAGACCATCCATCATCGAAGAAAAAGCCAAAATCAAGGAAGATCAAAAATTGATGAAGAGTCAAAACGTCAAAGGAAGACTCGTCAAGAAATCAATAGCCATCTATCATTAAAGAAGTCAAAGACCATGGAATTTGGTGTGCAACTACAAATAAAGAAATTAAAAGCCAAGCTAAAGCGTTATCAAAGAGACAATGAAGAGTTACGGGACATAAATATGAAATTGGAAATGCTCATTAAATTACATAAGATGCAAAAAGAGCGAAATGAACAAATAATTTTTGACCAAAACAATCATATAGAAAAACTGTCGGCCCAAATTAAGAAATTAAAAGACGAAAGTGATTTCAATCAAAGACTAACAAATCAAGAGATAAAGAAAGAAATAAGTGATTAAGAAGTAGAAATTATACGCTTGCACGAAATCGTTAATGACAGGGATGCAGAAATGACGCACATACGACATAAATTAGAAGATCAAGAATCAGTGGTCGACCAATATCGACAACAGATAAAAGTTCTTCAATAAGAAAACAACGACTCTAAAAAGGAACACAAGCTAGAGATCGCAAAGAGTAATAAAACAATATCTCACAATTCTGAAGAAATTTTCAGATTAAGAAATCATAACAAAACACTGATTACAAAAATAAAAAAATTGAAAAATAGTAACAAGAGAGAACACTCCGATGAAGAACTCGAAGGAAAAATACTAGAAAATCAAGAAGAAAACCAGTTTCTAAATAATCGTAAACGAGAACTATAGAATCAGATCAAGGAGTTAGAAATTGAAAAAAAATCGCAAGAGGAAGGAATCGAAAAGATTCAGAACCATGAACAATCTATTGGAGAACCAAGAAGCACAATCTAGGAAAATGCATCCAAAATCCAAATCAAGGAAGTGAAGACAGTCCTCACCGTAGTCCAAAAGAAAGAAGAACAAACCACACCTACACCTTACAAACATCCTAATTATAATCATCATTTTGACCAATGACAGGGTCAAAATGAATATTTATAGAAGACTTATGTGGACATGCGAAAATATCGACATACTAAGCAGCAATTGAGATGAATTGCCCCACAAAAAGATCTCAGAGCTCCGATACAAATATATCTGGGATGGACCACATCAGATACAATGTGACAATTCTCCTAGGGAATCCATAACTCGTATCGGTTCATCTCCTCAAATGTCGCAAATACAAAAGGGAAAGAATTCCGAGATGACAGATTAAAGTAAATCAGATATTAAAATCAATACATCTTTGAGGACAAAGATTCCCTTAAAGGGAAGGCAATGTAACGAACGTAAAATAAATATAATAATTAAATAATTAATAATAATCATAATTAATTATACTTAACATGAAAATACATAACCTTTCACTCACAATCCCCAAGCCTTATTTAATAGGTGGGTTATCAACTATTGTAATCAATCCATTATCTATTATCTATAAAACCATTAATTTACATTTTCCCTATGGCTTATCCGATATTCCAGATATTTTGGTGATTATTGTGTGAGCGAAATAATTGTTCACTTCAATTACAGTAGAAACTTCTATCTTAAATCAGAGACACATATTATCTGGAAATCAATTGTTATAAGATTGTTTTGAAAATTATCTTAACCTAAAACCTAGATGATAGTCTGTTTACTATACCTATGTTTATTTATTAAACTGTAAGTTTTGTGTTTTATAAAGAATACTAGTATTAAAAAATAGTTCTATAAGTAGTATGATTACTAAATGTTTTTATATACCTATGTTCAGTTCATATCTGAAGTAAATACATTTAATACATAAATTATTTACTGTCTCTTTATAGAATAAAATCATAAGCAACTATAGCTGAATTTAGTTACATTTTTCATTTAGGTTAAATGAAAATAATCATATCTACCTAAACACCCAACTGTACTAGAGTACTGCCTAAGCCAAGCGTGGAAAAATACAGTATGGAATTCTAATTCTATTTATTTCTCATTTATCATATTTACTACTATTTCTAACATGATATACTCAATCCGACAATACGCAGTTACTCCTTTCTTCATAAACCCTAATTAAATATTAACAAGCCTGTATTTGAACACTCGTAAACATTTTACTGAACATAGTAAATAAATATCATACATGAAACAAATAGAACCTGTCAATGATGAGGCAACAACATCTTAAGGAGGTTGTTCCTCCCAACCAACTCCTGGAGAAAGCCTTGACTGCACTTCCTCAGGACCCCCGAGCCTGTTTCCTCGTCCTCCTGGTAGAGTACTGGGTGGAGGATATGTCCTTAAGAACTTCTATCACCTGACTGGTCCAATTACCTCAATAATTCAAATCTGCTCATAGCAGTAAGAACTTCAGCCTAATAGCTGCAATAAGTTCAGTCTCAGTAGTTAACCCCTGAAACTCACTTCAGCAATCCCCTCAATCGAATTTCTCATGAGTAAATTAATTTAGTCTGAATGATCACCTCTCAGAAATGAGCAGCCTCAGTTGTCTTTAATGGAAAATTTTATAGAAATTCCTAGGTCTTTTAGGTCAGTTTTCATTTAATGAGCCACCTTCTCCAATTCCACTTTCTTGGGAATCATGACCACAAATATAGGGAAGTTTCCACCTACAATAGTTGGAAGTAGTTTGAGGATGCTTCCACTTGTCAGTGTACACTCCACCTAGTCTCCTCCACCAAATGACTAGTTAACACTCTTTTAACAGCTTCCCTATGCTGTTGTCTCATCATTTATTTATTTATAAATAAAATATTTTGAATTAAATTAATTATTCTTGACCCCACTTGGTCATCAATTACAAACTTAGAATAAAATATAACACAATGTTCCTCAAACAATAAATTGTTTTTGCAAATTGGGGCATGTGACATGAACCCATGACCAAAGTTCACAACTTCTATTTGGCCATTCATATATCGGAGGATCCTAACACAAGAGAACTTTAGAAACAGGGGGGTGATTAGCCCATTCCATTATACCCTATGCCGAAATGACAAGGAAATGATGGATCATTTACTTGATTCATTCCCCTTGGATTTAGACTTATGGGATAAAAGTGCAAACTTTTCCAGAAAATCAAACCATGTTAGGGGGAGCCCTTACGAGACAATCAGGAATTGGGATTTGACAGCTTTCAGAATCCTATTGTGAATTGTATTAGGATTTCTTTTATAGGATTCCTATTGTGGGAGATATAGAAGGAGCATAGCCGTAGGATATTCTAGGATTTGAACTTCCTCCTGGTCAAATGTGGGAGATGATCAAGACTCATACTAAAGAATCCATCAAAGTTATAAATGGAATGACAAGGTCTAGGAGAGTGCTGACTATGAAAAGAGAATACTCATAGAATACTCTTCGAACTCATTTGTTAGAAACACCATGTCATGGTAAAAACCTAGAAATTAGCATACCATGAAAAATTCTTTCCATGATATGTTAAGAAAAATATCAATTTTGTAAGGGGGTGACTCTTTTTCTATTTTTGCATTTTGGGCTAAGAGGTTGCTAAGGATTTTATCCTTCTCTTTTTATCTTAGGGATAGGATTTTTCTCTCAAAAGAGTATTCATTTAGCTTACAGAGGTTTGGTGTATTGGGCATATCCAACATTTGACTTATGGCATATTTTGTTACATTACATATTATTGTGGACCAATCAAATGAAACAATGGCATGCTTTTCAAAGGCCAAATTTTTTCACACACTAGGAATTACATTACAACATTCATATGTTGAATTATAACAATTACAATTCCATGCGTTCGTGCATCTACAATTTCTTTATGCCCTCTTAACTTATCGGGCTCATTCTGTCTCAAGCACTGTTCATTATTTCTCTTTGTTGAATGTTTCTCAGAAAATTTACAAAAAGGAAAAAAACATGTTGTTACTCTGTTATTCCTAGAACGATTGCAGACTTGTAAGTTGTTCTTATTAAACCAAGGTGAAATATTTTAGTACCTATCCATTTATGAATTCATCTACTTCAATAACCCCCGGTTGTAGAGCCAATGACAGTTTGGATAATAAATATGCTTCTTCATTAATTTCTCTGTACATATGAGTGAAGGAGACAGATTCAAAGGAGGTCATTACTTGTTGAATTTCTATTAGAATATTTTGCAGGTGGGGGAATTTTATTTGGTACTTTCCATTAGCCCAATCTATCACCATTTTTTAATCTCCTAATGACTGCATTTTTTGCACATTTTTTAATCTCCTAATGGAACCACCCAAAGGGTTGTTAACTCTACCTTGCTATTAGTTTCCCTCCCAGGTGAAAATTTGATACATATATTGGAGGTATCTGACATGTATATCACCCCTCACGTGCCTCCTAGTGGTGGTGACCCTTGATTGGATCCATCAAAGAATGCCCATGGCTCACCTTTGTTAATATATGGAGCAAATATTACTCATTGCTTCCTTGTTTTTTCCTCTTTTCCGTGTTCTTGAACTTTCTGTATTAGGATAATAGAAAGAATGTTTGCTGGGATTATTCTATTCTTGAAAATTGCTTGATTTTGAGCTTCCCAAATAGTGTATACAAAGAGTGCAGGAAAGGCATCAAACTGACTTACCCTATCTGCCTGCCTCCATTTTTGGGTTCTCTGTTCCAATGTTGCATCCTTTTGTGCTATCCTGGTTTTAGCAATATTCTTGGAGACTTGGTCCTAGACTACTTCTGCATAAGGGCACGAGCTGAATAAGTGAGAATATTGTTCTTCATTTGCATTGCATAATATGCAAATACTTGGGCCATAAAATCCTCTTTTCTTTAAATTTTCCTATGTTAGCAATTTGTCAGATAAAGCTAACCAGAGATTCAAAATTGTTTTCACGGTACTGTTGTTTATTTTCCATATAACTCTCCACCACCATATCTTTCTTGTAGAGCCATAACCAGTCTTGGAAGGAGTAACAATTTGGATTTAGAAAGAATCCTAGATATTTCACACCTAATTCCGATAGAGTAGTTATGGGAAATGAAAGTGTCTCTTTTGTTGCATTCAATAAATCCTACGGTGTTTCATTTCTACACCTGATGGGTTTCCATTCAGTGATTGTTCTTGATTTTCATGTTTTCCTAGATATTTCACACCTAATTCTGATAGAGTAGTTATGGGAAATGAAAGTGTCTCTTTTGTTGCATTCAATAAATCCTACGGTGTTTCATTTCTACACCTGACGGGTTTCCATTCTATGACTGTTCCTGATTTTCATGCTTGCCTTCACCACCTTTCGTGTGCTTACCACTTTCCATGTTTTCAACCAAGGAAGGGGTTATTTCTTTCCTTACCCATATCTTTTTTGGTCTTGTGACCTCCTTCCACATAGTACATTCCTTTTGTAGATGACCAACTCTTCGACAATTGAAACACTTGAAAGGTAGCTTCCAGTAATCCAGCTTCTATAACCAAGAACTCCCATGCATTTCAATCTTTAAAATTTCATACATTCCATCTCTCACATCCATCTCTACCAGAATTCTTACGCACCTGTGGTCAATCTTGGTTTCCCAATCTTGTTCCAGGGATACAAATCTCCCCAGTTTATTTCCAATTGTCGTCAATACCGACTCTTGCCAAAACATCATTGTAATACCCGTAATATAACCCAAACCTGCTTCCTATTATGTGGTTCTGTTCTAGCATTGAAGTCCACTTTCCATTTCTGTAGAATCAAACTAGAGGACCCCCAATGCCAATTACATGATAGAATCTTTGGGTCGTTTTCCTCTTTACACAGTTTTATCAAAAAATAGCCTTGTGGTAGTACGTGAAAGTCTAGTGAATATCCTAATTAATTCCTCTAGTTCATATATATCCAATTCTGAAGGGATTCTCTTCCCACCAGCTTGCCACAGAATATACCTACCAGGGCTTATGTCAAGTAATTTGGGATTTCGTTGAGTTGGATATATTTCCCTAGTATCATCTCCGTGCCACCTTTCTTTGGATTAATACTTCGATTGTAAGATTTCTTCGGTTTTTTAGACTTGTATTTGTTGTTGTCACCTTTGTGATTACCCTCAATGGGGCTTTGTATCATGGATTACAGTGACATGCTGGTTCGTACCTATTCCTCCTCTTCGGGTGATGCTAACCTAACACTCAAAGTGACTTCTTGTTTGTGTAGAATTAATAGTGATCCATGCTGGAGGACCTCTTCACTTTCCTCTTCGTAATCCACTTCATCCAGCTACATGATTCCTTCATGCATAAAAACCATTCCTTGGATGCAGTACTGATCTCCTTCATTGTGTTTCATAGAGGTTTGACACAACCACCTCCTTTCATTATGCTTGCGCAAAGTTCAAAAAATTGCGCACGCTTCCTTCCAGGGATCAAATTTGAAGGGTATGGTCCCATTTCAATTTGAAGGGCCATGATATATTCAACCCTTCAATGATGACATGCTAAAATAAATGGTTCCTTTCATTTGAAAATATATCAAAATTTCCATGTATATTAAAATAAATGTAATCAAATTAGTAAATATAGGGACATAATTTACATGGTTCCAATATATGGTTTTTAATAATAATGTCTAGCCCAAATAAACAAAGAAACCATATAGAAATTTTAGAAACATTAAAAATACCTAGCAATATAAAAAAATTAAATTGAAAAATACGTATAAGCAGTCAAGAATCACTTGGATAATAATAAAACTTCTAGCAAAAAAATCAAGGTTGGATGAAAATGAAATACAATCTATACAATGTCCATTGAACATAGAGATGGATAAATACAAAAGATGGAGTGAACCTAAAAAAATATGTTGATGAATACCAAAACTATTATTTTGAATCTTTTCAATAACAAACTTCACTCCTTTCCAAGAAGAAGCCAATAAATACTTATAAAATAACACAACAAAAAAACTACTCTCATGGTGCACATAACTGAAAAACCTTTCAACCGTAGGAACAACCCAACTACTATTGGGATCAATTAATGGAAGGAATCCATTTATATATGTTTCTATCCATTCAAATGTATGAATAAAAAGGCTATACATACTCCCCTATAGGAAATAAGCATTAGCAAATGCATTTTTTCTCTCCAGTGTAGATGTACACTTATGCAGGTTGGTGGTGGACTAGTCCTGCTAGTGTGAATGTGTACTTCCTTTTCTTGAGAAAATACCTTAGAGTCTAAAGAGGCTATCATATACCTTATGAATTAATAGGGTAAGAAAGGTTGGAAATATCCTTAGAAAGGGTCGATGGTGATGGTGGAAACAACCTAAACATTAGGGTTCAACTCGAGAGTGGAATCAACTTGAGCAAAGGTGAAGAAGTAATCCAATTTGAACTTGTGATTTTTATAAGAACCATTCAAGGTACCTATTACCCTTGAATCCTATTTTATACATCAAATGACAATCTTAGTTAATCATGATTCTTGAAAACACTGATTGTGATATGAAACTAGAAGGGAAGTTTTCCTCTTATGAATTTTGGGGGGATTCGAGAATTACATTTATCGATGTTTAAATACCAATGGATCCATTCTAGATATATGGATGAAATATTCTAGTGAAGTATACATATCAACCATTCACAAACCCAATGAAAGAGGAAGTGACCCACCATATCACTTACATAGCATAAATAACAATGTCTCACTTCTCAATGACGAAGTAAATACATATCGGTTAGTGATTAAGGAACTTTATCTAACATGAACCTTTATAATTATGTCTGTTCATCTAACTAACCAACTAAATCTCTCAAACCTCAATTGAATATTGAATCTACATTTTCCCTAGCATGAGGTCCCTCCCTCTATCTAAGTACTATAACTGTAACATGTACTAAAACATGAAACAAGGTAGAAATATGGAATTGAAATAGACTCAAGAATCAATGGTGATAGTTCCACGTACGCACAATCTAAGCAAGGTCAATGAGTTTGGAAATTAGAATAATGATAAACAAAATTTTAATGTTTAAAACCAATTAAGTTCCAAGCTTTCAACTTTCATGATCACATTTTCAAAATCCAATAACCAATATTTGATTAACCACAATTCCAAATCCACTTTCATAATCACATTTCCAAATTTCAATAACCATTTGCTTGAATATAGTTCTAAATCCATATCCTCTCATTCGAATCATTTAACTACATTAATTATTATAACCTTACAAAAAATGATGAATTGTAATTCCAAGTTCTTATCATGCAGTGCATAATTTAATTTTTGATTATGTGGTTGTTTTCTCTATTAATACATTACTTATTCACCTTACACATAGAGACCACATAGATTGGTTGGGATTTTAGAAAGGATAGTTTTCAAGCTACATTAACTGTTTGAAGCATGTTGCCAATTTATTTTAATGGTGATAGCCTGCCGAAACACAATCATCATTAATGAATTTATTTGCTACTAGGTTGCTAGCTTACCACAAGATATTGTGAATTAATACTTTATTTGCTACAAAACTACCAACTTACTAGAGATTATTATCAATTAATGTAGAAATAATAGATCAATGCTATGTGCAATGATGCTAAAAATAAGCACAGGAAATAGATCTTGCTACTAAGAATTCTCACAAGCATACACAGGAAAATAGAGAGAAGAAAAGAGACTGAATCACATGAATGAAGAGATGAATATTGGTGTGTATCCTTTCATTGAATAATTATGAATAATAGAGTACATAAATAGATCTTCCCTCATAGGAAAGTCGAATTGTATGGAAACAATTCATAAAGCTCAAAAAGGCTGACTTACCAAAATATAGCAAACCCCCATAGGTGGATAAAGCACTTGCTAAATCTATCAAGGACCTCACGAGTTGGAAAAAGCATGAGTGAGTTGTCAAGGAGATGGAAATAACATGATAATCCTAGAAAATGGGGAAAAACTAATGGAGGATGGGTTGGAAACAAAAGCTCCCAGTTTCCTAGTTGACTAGCTTTTATCTTATCCATAGAAAAGCAGAAAAAGCAGAAAAAGAAGAAAAAAGAAGAATCTGCTATAAGGTCTTGCATACTAATTCTAGATGAACCCAGAATCAGAAATGACTCATTCCTAAGATATAGATGGCATGCATTGACTTTAAGGTGCCACCTAATTAAGCTAGTGGGTGAATAATTAATCAAATAATGATTAATTATTTTATGCTAAGTTGTGAGTGGGTTTAATATATTCCAACACCCCCCTATAAGTCTGACTTTATGATGGTATGACAAAAAAATATGGATGCATATGGATGCATATAGGGCCCAGCAACAAGGCTATGGTCACCCTTTTACAATTATTGTCCAGAAAAGTGAGGAAAGAGGCAAAACCACATGGGGAAAATCCTCCCTCAAGATAGGACAAGGCACAAAATTTTGAAATGTCTTCAACATATCTTC
>LPNX011232423.1:200425-231470 GCA_001517045.1 Pseudotsuga menziesii
GCGAAAAACTGGTAAGTGTAAAAATCTGAATGATGGATGGGCAGAATGAGATGTTCACAATATTCAAGAAGGCTCTGAGTATTGATTCCAAGATCAAAGAAGGATATGCTGAAGCTCATGAGATCAAGTAAGGTAAGTGGTATGACACAAATAAGGCTTGATGTGGCAAATCAAACATCCTGGAAGTCACTGGGTTGCGCACCATCAATGAGAGAGGTAAGCAAGAGGTGTGAAGGATTTGGCACATAGATCTCAGAATCTAAGATAGGAGATTGAGAGAACAATGAATGGGTTATAGGATCATAATCAATATCAGCAGCAGCTCCATATGTTACTTCTTTTTCATCAATAGTATCACAAGAAGAAAAATCACCTTCAAGAGACACAGAAAAAGATGGCTCTTCAATATTTGCTTCTTCATTGAAGGAGGAAGCATTTGAATGAAAGAGAGAAGCAGCAACATGAACTATATGAGAAACGTTTTCATCATGATCAACTTCATCAGAGAATGTAGAGGCCAAGAAATCTTGAGAGAGAGAACAAGAGGAGATGCTAGGTTCGCTCCATGCTTCATCTTCGATTTCCTGCAAACCAAAAGCTTTGTCCAAAATTTTCCAAAGCTCATATGGATATTCAGCAGAATCTATGAGATGATATAAATTTGGAGACATTCCCAAACACATAATTCCATAATCTCTATCACAATTATTAAGCCAATCAATCTTCTCTTCATAAGACTCTGGTTCACTCAATGCACCAATGGAGACATCAAAGAGACATTGCCTCTTCAAGTATGCACTCCTCTTTGGCTTCCAATCAGCATAGTTGAAAGGATATAGTAGAGGAACTTTTGAATCCATATTGAAGTTGTTGATATTCTCTAAGAGATACTCTCTGCAACCTGCAAAACAAACTAGGAGAAAATCTTGTAAGCTAGACAAGCTCTTCTTCAAAGAGGGATATGAGACTGGAAGTGCTCCTCAACTTTGTAGAACTTGATCAACCTTGTAGCTCTGATACCATGTAGAAATAATATTTCAATGCTATGTGCAATGATGCTAAAAATAAGCACAGGAAATAGATCTTGCTACTAAGAATTCTCACAAGCATACACAGGAAAATAGAGAGAAGAAAAGAGACTGAATCACATGAATGAAGAGATGAATATTGGTGTGTATCCTTTCATTGAATAATTATGAATAATAGAGTACATAAATAGATCTTCCCTCATAGGAAAGTCGAATTGTATGGAAACAACTCATAAAGCTCAAAAAGGCTGACTTACCCAAATATAGCAAACCCCCATAGGTGGATAAAGCACTTGCTAAATCTATCAAGGACCTCACGAGTTGGAAAAAGCATGAGTGAGTTGTCAAGGAGATGGAAATAACATGCTAATCCTAGAAAATGGAGAAAAACTAATGGAGGATGGGTTGGAAACAAAAGCTCCCAGTTTCCTAGTTGACTAGCTTTTATCTTATCCATAGAAAAGCAGAAAAAGCAGAAAAAGCAGAAAAAAGCAGAATCTGCTATAAGGTCCTGCATACTAATTCTAGATGAACCCAGAATTAGAAATGACTCATTCCTAGGATATAGATGGCATGCATTGACTTTAAGGTGCCACCTAATTAAGCTAGTGGGTGAATAATTAATCAAATAATGATTAATTATTTTATCCTAAGTTGTGAGTGGGTTTAATATATTCCAACAATTAATTATTTGTACTTAGGGTTACAACGTGTGCCAAAGGTGATTACTAATTATAACCTTGAGGAAAAGAGTGGAAAGGTATATAATCATGGCGTTTATGGATCAAATTTGTCAAATACAAATTCTCCATCAAATTTAACCTAGGAGAAAGAGTTCTCAAATCACCTTATTTTGAGAATTTTTCTAATTCAAATCCCTTTATTTTGGACAAGTTATCTAATCAACAATTGAAACATAGAGATAACCTCTATGGGTGGAGTTAGAACAATGGGTGTTAGGAAAATTAGAATATAAATATCCCAATTGGGCATAAATATGGTCTTATTGTTCATCCTTAATGATATATTATTCCTTGGTTTGTGGAATTTTTAATGAAACATCCTTAGTTATGATGGGCATGTCATATTTTAGAAACCAATCTGGAAATGCATGGATCATGTAGCTTAATCTCGCATAAAATATTTCATATACACCATTCATGGATGTGGTCTATGATATGGGTGGTCAAATTTTTATGAAATAATAGAAGGATATCAACTTCCTCATCATCACTAGAAATAATTTGAAACAATGTAAGATGCATTGTCATTAGGGACACACAATGAGGATGTGTCACTCCAAGATTTTCAATACACCATTTCATCGCTATTCCGGGAAATGGTAGGTTTGGGGTATGATATTTAGGGCCATATTTGACTCCCAACGATTTAAGAATTCATGAGATTCTTTAAACTTGGTTTGGGAAGCAATATTGAAATCATGTAGGTATGTAATTGATAAGATGGGATTGAATAAGTATCCCTAAATGTTTATGAGCTGATCATAATTTGGTTTTGATTTCTTGTTGGCCTCAAACAATTGGGGATTATCAATAGTGGACATATCTTTCTTGATTTGAAAACATGACAAGATTTAGAAAAAATAGGAGGGAATCGATTCAAAGTTATTGTTGGAGGTTGGCAAGACTTTGAACATACCCATAGGAATTTAAAGTTTACTGTTGGAGACAAAACCCTAGGAATTTGAACATAGTTAATGTCATTTTCCCCTTGTATGAAAGAATAATACTAATTAAATCCATAGTTTCTTTTATTTCCAATCTCCCTTGTTACTGAAGCACCATTATCAGTTCTTCCACGTGAAGTCTTATCAGAAATTGTGAATTACAATTTATTGGAGACCTTGAGTAATTGGTCTACATCTATGCGATTAGGTAGTTTGCCTTTATGAAAGAAAGGATTTTCAATTTCTTAAAGACTTGAATTCATTTAGAAATATTGGTTTACTTGACCATCAAAATGAAGAAAATGATCTGTATGTAAAAAAATAAGAACTTAAAAACTTTCATACATCACAAAATGCAGATTGATCAAGATTGATGATGGTGAAATTTGGAAAACCTATTTTTACCTACAACAATTCATCTAATACTATAAAATCAACTACAACTAATGCAAGACATTAGAATAGTTCCTTGAATCCCCTATTCATAACGTGTCTAACCTGTCTACCAAAGTTTTTCTAATTCAAATAGGAGATGAGCCCTATGCAGCTCTCATATTAGTCTTCAAGAGCAATTATGGAAAATGTGAATCATAAACTCAAAATGAGGCAAAGTAAAGTTGTTTATTTAACACGTTTGAGTATGTATTTGGCCATATATGTACTAAATCAGATGGTGATGGATTTGATTTCCCCTAGCTTTGATAGGAGATGATTCATACTCTAACTTGGGTCTCACTATTTTTTGAAACAAAAGAAAACCTTTTGAGAGGATGAAACTAGGGATGATCCTATGATGGAATACTCCTAGATTTGGAACTTCTTGGATTTGTAGGAGGATCATACTATTCAATATCAAGAGAACTGACATTTAGGAATGTACAAGAAATGTTTTCATTTATATAAGAGGGAGATAACCTTGTGCCTAGTATCTTCCTTTCTAAGGGTGGTTACCTTACAATCCTTTTCCAACTTAGTTCACTACCAATACTTTCAATGTGTATAATTCCATCCGCGTTAACAACCATTTAAGAATAATTTCTCTTCCTCATGGATGCAATTCTCCTATGTTTTGAACTAATGGATCTTCCAAATTTTGTTCCCTTAGCAGGAAAGGTTTTTCCTTGATTTGTTTGGAACAATACTCATATTTATAATATCTAATGAGTTGTCATCATCATCTCTAAATAAATGTTTTATGAACTGGTGATTATCATTCATTGCCCAATTTTTTCTGAAGTAGTTGAAGATGTAGTGCTCACTTTTTGTCCATATGTATGTGTTTTGAAGATATAAATGGTTTCAATTTCGAGATGATCTTGGAAGGGTGTTGTGTCGATCCTCTTGTAGATATGGATGAGGAACAATGTCTTCTTTCCCTTTATATTATCCATAGTAAAATCATAATATCACATTGAAACAATCCTATAAAGGGCATGCTTCAACACTCAGTCAGCCAGGCCATCAAAGGGTACAATCAAGGAATTAGAAACACTAAATGATTTTTATTTTTAATCATGGAAAAATAATCATAAATTTGTTCATAAAAGACCCACATGCTTATCTTTTAATCAATTTTCAACTAAGGATGATTTTCTTGAGAAGAAAGTCCAGTCATCAAAACTTTATGCATGCAGGAATACTCTTATGTAAGCAAATGAAGAGAAGGAAGAGCTAGTTTCCAAGTTGCCATTCCTATCAGATGCAGATAGAGAAAATTGTACATGAGAATAGTTTAGAGGTCATATCTCAAGATGCATCCAATCATAAGGCATAAATTGGAGTTTCTAATCCATAATTTTATGAAATGCATGTGCATAATCTTGTTCTAAAAAATGGGTAGTGTCTGCAGTGAAGAACCTAAAGGAAATAATACCTCCTTTAGAGGCTTTGATATTGTCACTATAAAGTACCACAAAGATGAATACACGTCACTATAACAAGCCATGCAAGAATCAAGGAAGACAAAAGAAAAATAAGCTCAAAGAATCTACAAGGGAAACCAAAAATATGTAAAATATGTCAAATAGTATGGTTCTTGGTTCAAATTCTATATAGGATTCATACTTTTTTGAATTTGATCGTAATAGGATAGATAATTGTTTTAAAGAGGACCAAATTTGGGTTGTATATGATGATAGTGATGGTATGCAACATTATTTTTCTCTTACAAATAAGGTAGTCTCATTGCATCCTTTTGAAGTGCAATTGAGATGGATATAGGGAATGAACAATGACCATGATGATTTAACAAGGTGAACAAGTGCTACAATTTGGAGGGCTTCTGGGGATTTTATGGTGAAAACATAGACCGCCACTATTTTTCTAAATGTATTTTCTCACTTAATAAAAGGGGAAAAATCTGTGGTGGTGTTTCTTACATCTTCCCTAGGAAAGGATCTATGTAGGCTCTCTATAAAAAAATAGTAGTATGATGGGGATGAGTATAATTCTGGGTAACGAGGGTCCAAATATTCCTAGAGGTTGTTGGGAAATAGACTTGTGATGGCATGGAAAGGTAAGGATTGACATGGGCCATATGTTATGCTTTCCCTTGTCTTAGAGATAGGGATTTAAGATCTTTCATGTATATACTAATGAAAATCCTGTTGTCACCCAAAGAAGCTCAACTCTACTTGGAGTATTTTCTCACCCTCAAAACTTCCTCCGACATGTTATACTTTGAATTTTTTTCCCGAAATAAAAAGTAAAAATCGCAACCTCTTTAAATCATAGTTAGAGATGTATGCATGAACTGACATGCAATGTAACAATGTAAATGTACCTTTGTTATTTACTTCTGATTATATATTGATGATAAAAATATATGTGACAATATAACTTGAGAAAGAGAAAAGATTAAAGTCATTGGTCTTGTTGGCCCTATGGGTAAAATGGGTTGTTTGTCCACCTTTACGGTACACCTTGGTCTTGTGGGTATGGGGGTTTCCTTACCATCTTGTTGTGACCGTTTTTGTTAACTTATGGTCCTTCATCTTCTATTTGGTCTTAGCACCCTTATTGTGTGTGGTAGCTTGACCACCTTTGGTATAATTACTTAACCTTGTTAATTTTTTTGTTTTATTATTATGTGACCACATGACCTTTCGTACCCTACTCTAAGTGTACTTAACTTTATTTTATGTTTTATTATGGTAACCAACCAAAAACCCAGGGTTTCCTAAGTGACAATTCTAGAAGGCATACTAGGTTTATAAATTATGTTCATAACTTCACTCTTGGAGTATCTAGGCATGAAAGAAGTATAGATATGATATTTTTTGGATGCATGAAGTTGAGTACACTTAAAGTAGGGTACAAAAGGTCATATGGTACCTCTTTTAGGGCTTCCAGAATTGTGTTGTAAATTGTGGACCGTGATCTCTGACCCTTGAGCTCCAACTGTGAAAGGTGAACCTAAAACGTCAACACTCTAACTCTCTCTCTCTCTCTCTCTCTGAAGGTATGTATTTTGATTACTTGTCCTTGCGGTGACAAGAGATGACTCAAAATCATGTCTGAGTATAAGGTAGATCCAAACCAAATCTATCTAGAATTATTATTGTTCTTTAATTACTATTCATTAGTTAAACTTCATTGTATTTTTTTTACTATTTATGTTCTGTACATTGGAACTGATAACTCATTTAAAGGACCAAATTTAACACAGTGACAAGTGGAAAGTTAAAGTTGAAAGAGATGAAAATTATGTATGAATTTATTACAACAATACATTTCTAGATCTACCTTTGTTATTTACTTCTTCTTATACAATGAGGATAAAAATATATGTGACAATATAACTTGAGAGACAAAATGTTAAAGTCATTGGTCTTGTTGGACCTATGGGTAAAATGGGTTGTTTGTCCACCTATATGGTAATGTTATTAGGAATATATCTCCTTCCGTGGACAGGAGTTGTTCCTATGGTCTGAATGGTTTAGATCCAGAACAAATGAGTGAATAACTCGGTTGAAGACCTTCCCTGAACGTTATAGACACCTGGAATGTAGCTCTGTTGAAAGACCTGTATACCTATGAGACATATAAAACATACAAAGACATCAAAGCTACCAGAAAATCATCTACACATCCATATTAGTGATTAAGGAATCCAATAACGTATATGTGATATTTACGCAACAAACATGTGGGAAGGAAATCAACTTTGCATTAGAAAATAAATGAAAGAGCTTACAACCATGTGCCTTAGTGTCAAGAAACTCCTTCACAAGACTAGCACCTTGTCCCCGATAGCTCCAACTTGCTCCACAATTTCTCTTTGATGGATTAGGTGAGGGTATCAATTCAATGGATCAACTCTACTATTATTCTCTCCCCCTCAACCATGGAGTATGAGCTTGTATTTATAGGGATGAAATGGATATAATGGTTGAGAGATTGGTGGGTGTGGTGGCTACAAGATCCTACAAAGAGGGATCTCAACCTTAACCAACCTAGTTGAGTATGGATAAGGTTAGACATGAGGATATTGATCTAGAAGCCTCGAGAAAAATCCTTTTGTTTCACCTTTTACCAAGGGCACAACTTATACCCCTTGATGACAGAGCGGTGATGGGTAGGAACCGCGCCAACAACATAGGTTAAAGGCAGTGTCATCGCCTGGTCCTCACACAACTAGTGCAGTGCTGAACAGGGTACTGCTTAACTGCTTGAGGGTAGAAGCGGTGCTACAAATTTATATGTTGAAATCAACATCTGGAGCAGGATTCTCTTCAAGTTTTATATTTGAGGGAAAATGTCTTGTGTCAGGGATCCTATCACATGATGGTGATAGATTTTAAGTGTAACAGAATGCCCCCCAAAGCATGAGGCTAGAGGGATATGATAGGTGAGAGCTTTGACAGAGCAAGTTATCACTTCAAGGTAAGATCCAGCATGATCAGAGAGTGTCATCAAATAGGAATCCACAATACATCAATACTTTGACTCATGAATAAATGTAACCTCATCATGGCTGTAGACCAATACAAGACAGATCCATGAGAGGAATAGACAACCATGGCTACTAGAATACTACGTAGATCCATGTAATAGAAGACTGAAACTTGGACATAGATACCAGATATACAATGTAGATCTATGTCATACATATGCAAATTTGAGCATAGCCACGACCATACAAATGTGGATCCATGCTGGTACTTCATACAATATACTCCATCGCAACCTGGGGAGCAAGCTATGAGCGCTTAACAAATACCCAGGGTCTTCATCTCGTCTTCCAAAAAGTATGATTATATCCATGTGATTACAATGTTCTGAAGTCGAACATGGTAGAAACCACTTGATTACTGGTCAATGGTGTGAACCATTAACAAGTGCGAGGGAATTCACCATTGATGTCAATGATTCCCAAGGTACCCTAGTACAATCTACTGAATGTGAATAGATGTCTTGGTGTCGAACACCCAACAGAGTCTTCCAATAAAAGGCCAATGATGTGAACCTTTGTCGATAGCGAGAGAATATGTCATTGAGGCATACAAATCTCAAGGTACTAAATTTGTTTCTAAGACTATTTCCCGGATGATGCGTTGATGTCGACATGAATAGTCTCATCGAAGGAGGGCCATGATGAATCCCACATCGACAACATGAAACTTCGAACAAATTTTTGGAACATCGTAGATAATGTAACCATAGAACTGACTCAAAGTATTGACAAAAATGTTGTTTTAACTACAGAGGTAAACTTCTTTCTTCCTTTGAACATTGGGTGGCACGACGAAAGACTTGGTAGCATGATTGGACCAGACATACACAGAATGTGATAGTGGACAATGCATTCTTTTGAAAGACTCAAAGGAGTGACATTACTCATGAAAGTGGATCGACTTGTTGGTCAGTTGAATACCCAATTGACTGAATGATATGCAGACAAGTGCCATGTTCAAAGGTGACAAGTGACTACCATTGGATTTGAAAAAATGATTCCCTTAATTCCCCCATCATGATTTATGAGTGCCTCTTTTCATTTTTATGAGTTCAAAGAGGGTAACAAACACTCGTTTAAGCTTATCCGAAGACAAGTCCATTCCCATACATTTCATGAACCTGGGAAAGGAGGGGTTCGATCCCAAAAAATGTCTCTTAGTGTTTAGTTTAATGATTCCAATGAAAGAAAACTCAGCATCGTTCATATTTGGAGAGTCTTAATGAAAACAAAAGAAAACTCCAAAGGGTCCTTTTTCGTAAAATGGTCTCTCCAAACCAAAAAAGAGATAACCTACCGTCAGAGAGATGACTCTTCAAATACTTTTACGAGTATGAAGAAGACAAGTACTCGACAATATTTTCATATTTAGGGAGTCTGAAAAGAGCTTAAAGGAGAGTCCATTAGGTCTCTTTTTTAACGATGAATAGTTTTACGAGCCTAAAAAGAATCAGAAAAAGGACCTGGAACTTTGATACTGAGTCCTGAGAGCATGAACAAAGTGTTGAAACAAACGCTTGGGGAATTTTTCCATTTTAAGGAAGTACGAAAAATTCAAAAACAAACTCCCCATAGAATTTTACTATTTTCAATTCTACCCCTGCAAAAACTCAATAGCAACGTTAATGTCTCAAAAAATGACTTTTAATGAGTCATACAGACGGATTTTATAATGATAACAATTTTAAAAGATTAAAATGACATTAAAAAATGCTAAAATAGCTATATAAAAGTCATTTCAAATAGCAAAAATCAAAACATTTCACTATTTACCACTAGTCAAGAGCATTTTGGAGCAACTTTGAACCAGATCTTCAGCTGCTGATTTCGGGAGATCTGACTGTCCGATTTGAGTGCCGTCAGATCCAGGTAAAAGAAAAAACCCTAATATTTCACTTTTAGGTATTTATTTTTGGTTTTAGGAGGGTTTTTGTCTATTTTAGGTAGGTCCTAATATATAAATGTGGGCACCACTCCTGCCCCTTACAGGACATGCAGTGCACCATGAGAACCACACTTCTAACACTACACTCAGGCGGTGCCGACCATGAGCTTAGAAAAATGCATGGATAGGAAAAAACACAAGATTTTGATTGATTTTGATGATTGGATATGTTTTTAACTAGTCCATCAATGGTTTTTGGGAGGTTTTCCACGGTCGAAAATATTGATATGGAAGGAACGACATCATGATGATGATGATGCCCGTGCTGAAAGAGATGCGGGATGTATAGCCGCATTAAGGAACCGCGGCCTCCTCAAGTTCTTCCGTACACCTAGTATGGTGTCACATGAGAGATTGCTGGATTATATACTCCATATGTGGAATCCATACCAACAATACTTTGAGGTGGGGGAACACATGTTGACCATTTAGGTAGAATATATCTAATTCTTGACTGGATTGTCGAGATAGGGCACCCTAATTTCATTAACTGGTTCCCGTGGAGGGGACGTGACTACTTAGGAATTGATTGATATCCACTACCTTCCTGGTACTAGAACTTCAGGGAAGAAGATTCCCATCAAGGCAGTAGTGGATCTTCCTCTCCACACTCTTATTTTCACCATGCAGAGGCTAGCTAGGAGCCAAGGGGCTCATCAGGATTCTAGGGCACATATGCTATATGCGATAGAGGCTATCACACCTACAATTTTCAACTGGGTGGAGGCATTGCTATCGGTCTTTAAAGACCAACTGACCAAGTGTCGGTAGGGAGAACTAAAATAGTTGGGATACGATTCTATCTTATCCTATTTCCTTTTCGAGCGAGTCCCTCAGCTGAGACCCCAAGTGGTTTTTACTGAACTGAGGGAAAGAGACCCTTATATGTTGAGGTGGGTCAGGATCATGGCCCGTACAGCACCGAGAAGAGGGAAGATGAATTTTGGGGCTCGATTCTTCTGATGGCTTAGTGACCAGATCCTCATGATTGAGGATTATGCTTATGCAGGCACTGATTTCAGGGGAGACCCTGACCTACCACTTCCACCTGGTGGGAAGTGGGGAGGCATGGGTAAGAAACAAAACCCTAATATAGCTATTTGTGTTTTTTGTCTTTTAATTTTTTTAGTTTTTTTAATGTAGAGTAATGAGACTTGAAATTTTCATGCAGATGTAGGAGATGCACGACCTAGGGGACCATCCCCACTGGACAGATGAGGGGGAGCTCAATTTGTTCAACAAGGTGATGACCCTATGGGAGAGCTGGAGGAGAACCTAGAAAGGTTAGCATTGGACATACCTGATGCATCCATTTATGATCTCTCGATGTGCTATCAGAGGCACACATCAGGGGTGCCAGGCCATTTTAGCCGTCTGCTACGTAGAGTAGTGCGGGCCGTTATGTGCTACCATGAGCATCACTAGATTCTACATCGTGTATCACTGAAAGCTGCCATAGATTCATATTTTTGTATGATTTTGTGCTTCCTGAAAGCCAAAGTGCTTCAGATGAGGTCTTGTGACCTATTTTATTAAACACACACACACACACACACACACACACACACACACACACACACACACACATATATACAGACTTTTTCTTCTGATGTTTATGCTTCAAATGGGAAATGTATTTACATGAGTTTTTATATGTCCTAAATCTTTATTTACAATGTTATGAACTATGTTTAACTTTCATGCTATGAATGAACAATATACCAGTCTAGGATATAATTTGCCAATGAATCAACAACTGCATTTTCTGCCCTAGGTATATGCCTATAAGTAATGACTTGAAATGACCTTTCTAATCAACGTACCCTCCGATAGAGATGGAGTACTGTAGGGTTTCAGATGGTGTAAAACTGGTTTAAATGACAAACCACCAATTCCGAGTCTATGAATACTACCAAGTCACGAATGTCCTGGGATGTAGCCTCAGTCAAGAGACCTATGACTGCTTCATACTCTGCGATATTGTTGGTAGTAGGACTAATACAAACTACTCCCAAACTCACCAGATTGTGTGTAGGGGAATATATAACCCAAGCAGCTGAGGCAAGGTTCAAGGTATGGCGGCAAGCACCATCGACAACACCATAAAAATCCATCTGATCTGCATGACCAAAACATGGTATAAACAGTCTAGACATTAAACTCAAAACCATATTTAAAGTGCTAAAACATAATGAAAAGTCAAATAATGTACATATATACAAGGTACCATACATGAATGATCTAGGCATAGTACCTCTTCAGGTACAACCCATTGTGAGGTTTCCCGAAGGGGATTCCATCATAATTCATGAGCTCATAGGCCCCTTTTTCTAAAACCTTGGAAATGATAAGAGGACCATACCATGTCTCTGATCATAAGTCAAGACTAGGTCACCTTCATTAAACATGTGAGGTTCGATAGATTTATCGTATTGTGCCTTGACGCGTTTCTTGTGTGCCTCATTAACTAAGGAAACATCTTGTCTAGTTTCATCAAGGTTGGTTAAATATAAAAACCTTTCTTCTTCGGTAGAAGTATTAGGGAGAAGTTCAACGACAAGTTTCAAATATGGAATATGACACTGAATAGGTAGGATAGCTTCTAGTCCATATACTAATTGAAAAGCTGTAAAACCAGTTGTTGTTTTCACTGAAGTTCTATAAGCCCAAAGAGTCAAGAAGAGAGTGTGGTGGCAATTGGATTTATGATCTCCAACCATCCAACATAGCATAGTTTTTAAAACTTTGTTAATGGCCTCAACTTGACCATTATCTTGCGGATAATTAGGGGTTGAGTTTTCATGGCGAAAACCAAACATAGCACTTAACTCTACCATCATCTGATTCCAGAAATGTGATCTGTGATCAGTGACAATAGACTAAGGAACTACAAACCTAGCTATTACATGGTTAAAAAGAAAGAGGGTGGAAGTATTACCATCCTTTTCATATGTAGGCATCTCCTCAGCCCACTTAGTGAAATAATCCACTGCTACTATGATGTAACCATGCCCCCCGGTTGAGGTAGGCTTACAATGCATGAAATATATCCTCCATTTAGTGAAAGGGCCAACATCAATGACGGGGTGTAACGGAGCAAGGTGGGTGCACCTTTTCGGGTAAAAGTGTTGATAGGGTGGGCATTTCTTAACAGCCTCATGACAATCTTTAAAAATAGAAGGCCAAAAATAGCCAGTGCGTAGGATTTTCTGAGCTATAGCCATCCCAGAAAGATGACCACCACATGCTCCTAAATGGCAGTCATTAATAACTTCTTCAACCTCGTAATGGGTGAGGCATCATCGGAGAATGGTATCTATACCATGTCTATACAAGGTATCATTGAGGATAAGATAGTACTTTGTGTGGTGATGAATACGATGATGATCCTCACCAGATATAGTAGGATGAAAACGCTATGTCTGGAGATAAATGATTAAATCTCCATACCACAGGTCAGTTGTGCTTATTAGGAATAGAAATTCATCCGAGAATGAATCATTGGGCTCAAAATCCATTAAAGCACAAAGAATATCACACATCAGCTCAACAAAAACTAATGACTTCTTTGAAGTAGCTTTGGCAAACTCAAGATCAAACTCCTGTAGGATAACAATACATCGGGAGTATTTGACCCTTAGCACCTGACGTGTCAAAATGTAGTACATAGGGTTTTGGTCAGCGAGTACAGTAGTGGTGTGAAGCAGGATGTAGTGACGAAATTTTTGGACAGCAATGACCGTAGCCAATGCTAGCTTCTCCACATGTGAGTATTGAGTTTCAAAATCTAGAAGATTCTTACTGGCATAATAAATCACGTCTTTTAGGCCGTTCTGGTCCTCTTGAGCTAAAACCATTCCGATAGCAGTAGTAGAGGTAGCAACATACAAGAGAAAATGCTTTGAGTAATCCGTGGGGTGTATGATGGGTGAATGATTCAGAGCATGTTTGAGATTATCGAAGACTTACTAGGCTTGGTCATCCTAGAAGAATGGAGTGTCCTTATTAAGGAGACACATATAACCGTGTATTTTCTCAGTGAAGTTACAAACAAAACAACAAAGAAAGTTTTCCTTCCATTGCAAACTTTGGAGTTCAAGCAGGTTGGTTGGGGCAGGTAAAGCGAGTATTGCAGCAATCTTTAAGGGATCAATCCGAATACCATCCTTGGAAACTGCAAAGCCTAAGAGACGTCCCGTCTCAACGAAAAAAACACATTTGTGTGGGTTCAGTCATATCTTGTAATGGGGACACCTCAAAAAATGTTTCTAAGATGTCGAGGATGGTATTCCTGTAGCTGTGAGTGCACAGGTAGATCATCGAGGTAAGGATCCACAATATTCTTAATGTCATGAAAGGCATAGGACATGTCACGCTGGAATGTGGCCCCAACGTTCTTAAGGCCAAAAGGTAACTTCTTGTAGGAAAAGGTTATCCACGGGCATATAAATGCTGTCTTATGCTGATTGGCAAGAAATATCTCAATCTGATTATAGCCGAAAAATCCATCCATAAATGAGAAGATGACACTCCCAACACAATTATCGATAATCTGATCGATGTGTGGAGTTGGAAAGTTGTCCTTGGGACAAGATTTATTCAGATCTTGGAAATTGATACAGACTTGAATAGTTCCCTTCCTTTTATTCATAGGAACAATATTCGATACCCATTCCGTCAAGGGTACATGATAGATAAATCCTACCTTTAGAAGTTTTTCGACTTCGGCTTTGATAGCCGCAGCCTTTCGTGGATGGACTTGTCTCAATTTCTGCCTAATCGGTCTGGCCTTAGGATATGTTTTGATCTCGTGGACTACAATGGATGAATCTATCCCAGGAATTTCTTCATAGGACCAGGAAAAAATATTTCAGAATTTTTTAAAAAGTGATTTATACTCTTCAGTTTCAACTATTGAACAGTTCTTCCCTATGTGAACATGTTCAATAGTTCCGTACTTGAATGATATTTCAATTGCAACCGTTTTGGTAATGTTGCATAAATTGCCTTCAGACTCAGAATATTTCAACAAGACAGGTGTTTGTGGATCGTCAACAATATCAGTACCTAAGAGAGATACAAAATCATTATCTGCCACACTAGTATTGGGGAGGAATGAAGATCCATGATGGTGATCTTCCCATATGGGTGTACTTGTATTCACAATCTCTATAATATACTCGTTCGATGGAAAAGTTTGTGAGAGATAATCTAGAGTAGGAAGTGAAAGTTCTAACCAATAGGGCAGGTGGTAAGGATCCAAGGCCACCAGATGAAGATCATCTGTAGGAACATTAGAAACAGATTGGATGGCATCATAAACTACTTCATGCAGGCTAAGGGAGGATGTCTCAACAACTTGTTTACCCTTAGGATCATAATCAAATGAAGAGATCATATTGATTAGTGCCATTTCTATGCTAGAAGGGGTTGACAAAAACACACCCATGAGGGTGGAGTCTTTCAACATCCCTAACCCAATCGACTAGTAAGGAGGAGGGGACTAACCTGGAAAAGGGATATTATTCATCGTAGGAGTGGTAACATCCAGTGTACAAAAATCAAGTTGATCAATTGTCACAATTTTTCCCAAATGCGAAAACTGGAGGGTTCTAAATACCGTTGAAGCAACAACGGTCATAGCATAAAACTAGTTTCTTCTTAGGAGAATATTTTAGTATAACGGGGCATCCACTACTTCCACTTGAATTGAAACACTTTTTCCCCCTAGCTCAATTGAAAGGGTTGGAATGAGACCATAGGGATGGAAACCTCTTCTGTCAAAGGCTTTTAGTGTTGTCGAAGATTTTACAAGCTCGGGAGAGCCAATGGATTTTCCAACAGGACAAAGACAAAACAGAGGTTGAAGCACCTTCATCTAGAACAGTCCTAAATAATTTTTTCCCAACTACTTTAGTTATGACTTGAAAAGCTAGTTGGTGGGTTAATATAGGTTTAAGGCTCTCCGGATTGAAATGAATTAGATTTATGTCACTCGGGTCTGTAGCTCCAAAAGCAGTTAACAAGTTTTTTCGTTGTGTAGGGCAGCTTTGGAGCACTTCTAAGGTAGACATTGCACATGGTGCCTGAGCTAGGTCTTCTATGACATTATAAAATTGTGTAGCTCGAGCGTTAGGGTTAAAAACAACCTTCCTAAGAGTACTCTTGGGAGGATGCAAAATCATGTTGAGATTAGGATTCTTGAACGTTAAGGGACCATTAGACGAGGATGCAGGAGAACTAGTAGAAGGATCTTTATCAGGAGAAGGTTTCACAATTTTCTTCTGCTCCATTTTTTCATATGACTGACTTCGAGTTGTTAGATTAATAGTATATGACATCATTCAAATTTCCTCTGTGCAACTAGAATTCCCCTGGTTAAACATGTGGTCTACGAGTTGTTGTTGAGAAGGAAAAGGATCAGTGAGAACTACTGGTGCGGGGTTACTCTTTAAAAATTTATTAATTTCATCACGTCGAGGACACTCTTTCATGAAATGATCGCCACCACACAATAGGCAAGGATAATTAGATTTCCTTTTTCCTTTATTGTCATTCTCCGAGGCCGTAGGTTTGGGGTTTTCTTGTTTTTACCTTTTCATTTCTTCTTGTTACCGGATGGTTGAGTACTTTGAATAGCATTCACCTCAGTGGAAACTGTAGGGTTGGAAGGAGCAAGAGTGGGAGGATTGGATTGTTTGGCAGCTTTAACTATTGATGGGGGCTGGATTGAACCAATAAATCCATCAACAGTAGTTTCTGCAGGTGGCTTAGCTGGGTTAGTGTTGGGTCAAGGAGCTTGAGGAATGAGGTTGTACAAAGTCCCATACTAGGAATAGACCAGGTATAGATATTGGACACAACTAATGTCTTTCTCTTCAGTAATAGCACCCCCCACAGCCACATCTCGGGCAATGGGTGGCAACAAAGATTTCATGAACCAATTAGCCAAGCGTTGGTCCGGGATAGGGGATTTAATGAGCCTTCTTTTCCTTCTCCATTCATGAATATGATATGAAATATGTGTAGAGGTGTTTTGACGTAGAGAGCTTAAAAGGTCTGTACCCATTTTGTATTGAATGGGTTGCTGAAAGTGTGTGAGGAAAATAGTTTCCAAGGCACTAAAATCCACAAACGAGTGTTGTGGAAGTTCGATATACCACTTTGTGGCTGTTCCAGTCAAAGTGCGTTGGAAGAGTCTTAATTGAATAGAATCATCCATTAAGGAATTGGATGAACACTATAGATGGAAATTCATAATGTGATTTATAGGATCATCTCCCTCCTTACCATCGAATTTTAGAATATATGATGGTAACTTGACTAGAATGGGAGGCCATGAAGCATTGTGTTGGATGGGTTCATTGATCAATCTGGACAAATCAGGCAAGTCCAAAGTTGATAGGAAAGGTAACTAATGATTTGGTTCAACATACTGGTAATATTGATAAGGCGTGTAACCACTAGTAGGACCATAATTGGACTGATACACAAGCTACTGAAAAGGCTAATGAGATGATGAACCTCCAGGAGATGGACCTTCAGGGTTAGGGCTACCAGGACCACCAAGGCCATTAGGAGGATTAGGAGGAGGACCGCTAGGACCTCCAGGACCACCAGGACCACCAGGGGGAGGACCTCCAGGACTACCATGACCCCTGAAACCACTAGGAGGAGGACCACCAAGACCTCTGGGACCACCCAAGCCCCCGGAACCACTAGGAGGAGGACCACCAGAACCTCCAAGACCACTAGGAGTGTTAGATTTTAAACATTAAGCTAGAATATCATTAGGATCTTTAACTGAGAGAACAACAAGCACAACAATCAAACATAAGAGACAATGAACACAATGTTTTTCCTCGGGGAAACCATAAATGGAGAAAACCCCGCAACTTCTTTAGAGATAGAATCAACACCAAAGTGAAACCCAAAAACAGTAAGATAATCTCCCGACAGCAGTAAGATCTTTCCTCTTGCCCTAGTGTTTTTCTCTTCCTTAGCTATGCACTACAATTGAGTGTGGATGAGATGTGTGTTAAATACAGAGGTCACCTCTCTATTTATACTAATTCCCAACATGACTAAAACCCTACTAGGGCCAACCTCACTAGGAGAGTCTAATAACCCTAGTGCCCCGAAACTGCGGGGACTTTAACCCTTAGACAATAGGAGGGTTACCCACAAGGAATTGAAATGACTTGTTTACATTATAGATCCTCCTGATAGGAACATCGGGCCATGACATGACACAAGAACATCCCAGAATAAAAATTGGGTTACAATAGATAAGAAATACAAGTGAATACATTCCGAAGTTACAATTACATCAACAAGGAGGAGGACCAACAAGACCCCTAAGACCACTAGGACCCCCAAGACCATTAGGACCCTCGGGACCACCAAGAGGAGGACCACCATAAGGTGGCCCTCCAGCACCTCCAGCTGTATGAATAGGTATCCCCCCCATAGCTAGCATGTAGGACTAGTTGGGTTGCCCCCATGGAGTAAAAGTATTTCCAGGATATGGACTTCCAGGGTATGACATGCTTGTAGGGGTAGGTTGGTAATTCATATTTCCTACAGGTACTGGATTTGCTGGGTAACCATATCCCCAGGAAGTTTGACAAACGACAGGTTGTGCCCCCAAGGGTTGGCCTGAATTCAATGGAGGGTTCACTATATTCATAGGAGGAACATAAACTGTGGATTGTCCTACAACAGAGTTTTGTCTATTATTTGCACTAGTCCCATTAGTGGGTAACGTAGGTCATGCCGAGGGTTTCCCACCGATGTTGGAAGGTACTGAAACTAATGGAACTGAAAGTTTCCCATTGGTCATAGCAAGCACTAGATGACTCAAGATAGACCTAGAACTTACTGTCGTGGGGGAAGAATTAGAGGTGAGACCTGGATTGTAAGAAGTCTCACCATGTACTAGATGACCTTCAGAAGAAGGTTTAGCTTCAGATAAGGGCCAAGGGTCTGTATTACGGGGGAGAAGAGATGACATAGGTTCTTTATGAGGTATGGGGGTTGCCAATATCAAATCTAATCTTTGCATTCTCTCTTGAAAATCACAAGTACGGTGAATGGAATCTTGGATTTGTCTATATTCTTCTTCACATGGTGAAGATTGTTCAGGAGAGGGCCTATTTACCCCAAATGAGGCAATGGCTTGCTTCATGGAAGTTCTCCAAAATGGATCATCTGGCCCATATTTAGATGGGACAAGGCTATCGGGATGACCTTCCACATGCAGATGAAAGGAAATATCATCTATAGGAGGTTGTTGAGCCAAGGGATTTGTATAAGAAGTGAATTGGTCTCCACTTTCTACAACTATAATCTCTTCATCTTGTGAAGTAGTTGCAGCTCCTTGGATAGTAGCTTCCATTGGACCTTCTCCTGTAACGAGAGGAAAGTCGAGTGGTAAGCCTTGTGTTCTTCTGGACCATCTCACAGCTAGATTGCATAGTTCCTAATCTAACCTAGGGTTTCAAAGCTTAAGAGAAAAACACACCAAAAATTTCTCCTACTCAAGCTATAGGCCAACAAGCAAATTCAAATGATAGGATGAGCTCAAAGGGTCGGTCTCTCACCAGGATTGTCAAGTAGGTGCAACTCGCGATATACCACAAGGGTGTGTGCATAGTAATCCCCCTAAGTGTTGTTTTTTATGTATTGATACACACAAGACGTCCAAAGCGATTTTCTCAGATAGATAGGGTATCCTAGTGGGGTCTCCTGATATACACAAGGTACATGGGAGCTCAAATTAGTAGTAGTGTTGTCTAATGCACAACCATTCACAAGGGGCCTTCTAATATACAATCGAGTATGTGAAGCACCTTTCTATATACCTCAAGGGTACGTGAAAGGTCGTTCTATATATCGATGGTACGTGGAAGAACCACACGAGTCCCGGGATGTAGTGCGGACAAGTAACAACAACTCCTATGCTTAACGACGCCCAAACACGTCTCTTACCTAGCACTCAAATTTCTATACAAATTTTAAGCCTATAACTACCATTAATTTTAAAGTGAATGGTTAGGTGAATGCATGAGATTTTGACAGAAAAGTAAAACCATGCAGATATGAGGTGTCAGTTAATTCACTTTACCATTCAATATGCCTAAATACGGGAAAGAGAGAGGTTGTTTTTCTTTTCAATTTTGCTTTAAAACCAAAAAAATCCCCAAACAACTATAAAAAATCCTTTTTTCGAGCATACAATCAAGAAACACTTTCTTCAAATCAATTTTTTTGGAAACACATAGGTAGGGTGTTATAGCGGATTTCACCACACTAGGTGAATCACACATTGTATGGCCTTCCCCTATCCCGCTGCAGACTCATTATTCCCTATGGACCATTTATTGTCTTTTGATGTATCATTGACCATCCCTAAAAACATTAGAAAAATGATATACACGTCCTTTTCCCCAATAACCGCGTACATACGCGGATATTCCCTCTATAGTCGTGTACATCGAGATGTGTGCATAATCCAAAATTGTTAGACCATTCCTTGTCTTGAATCCGACTCATATGACTCCTGGCCTTCCATATGCCTTGAGATCGCACGGATTCGACCTTTCAGTATCACTTTGGAAAGCTATATAAGGAACCATTGAGACATTGAAAGCATAGGAGAGAATTGAGAGTACCGAAACTATAGTCCATTATTGCCAGAACTATACTTGAGTCTGCATCCCTTTGTCCCTTTGGAGCACTGTTGTGTTCTTCCCAAGCTTGCCTTTGTTAGTGAGCTTGCTATCGGAGTGATGGAGGATTGAGGTGGTGGAGGCCCAAGTGGGGGATTCGGTTTCTCCGGTTCGCAGATGTGCCGTCAGAGGTTGTCACTTGTAATCTCTGATTCATATTAATAGAAATCAATCTTTCCCAATATGCAATAGAAATAAAAACATATAACACTAAAGGATCGAACCTCGTACCTTATTCCAGACGGTTGAACTAGATCCCCGTTGAGCTTTCCAATCTTCAGCTTGAATTGTTATAGCATGTCCTCAACAACAAGTAAACAATACAAGCATACTATATTTCATGGTGTTAGATCTATTCTAGCATATATAATCAATAATGTATAAGCATTTGACATATACAAGTAAACAATACAAGAATTGGCGACCCCACTGGGGAGTTCCTAGTAATTGTCCTTTGGGGGTTGATCTTTTGGCATTCAATGTATTTGAAGTGCTCTCTCTCTCTTGTTTCTGTGTCGGGTATGGGGGCATGTATGCCTGGTAGAGCCTGATTGGTGTGAATTTAGTCTCAGCCTGTCTGTTTGCCTAGAATTTTTTGCATCTTTTTCTTCCTGTACGCGGGTTTCCCACTTACAGTCGCGTATACACGCGGTTTCCTCTGGAATTTCCGCGTACACACACAGGTTCACTGCGCACAGTCACGTATACCCTGGTTTTTTACCATTTTGTGGAAGATTGTGGATTGCTGGGTGAATGCTGTTAGTTGCTGAGTCTCCTTTGGCACTTCCTAAGTCTGTTAAGGCCTCTGTTTTTGACCAGAAACGTTTTTTTTTAGCCTAAATTTTTTTTTTAGGAAAGTTCTTGTCATGGCATCTTTGATTTTTTGTTTGAGATTAGTGCATTAGAGTCCTTTTGCCTTAGTTCTTTGCTGGAATGCTATTTATGTGTGATTGCAGAGTCTGGGGTGGTTAGAATCATTCTCTTGCTGTTTGTATCTCTTTATTTTCAAAAACTCCTAAATATTTGCTTATCATCATGCATTGCAATATGCATTTTGCATTGTACTTGCATTAGATCTAGATTTGCTTTGGAGTAATAGTTAGGAATTCATATAGGGAAATTTGCATTTAGCATTTGAAGAAGAAATTGTGCATTCACATAGTACGCATACCCTGTTTTCATGGACACAATGCATTTGCATTGATTGTTAGGTGTGCATTTTACTTCTTGTTGCGTCATAACACCATTTGTTGCATGACCATATCCTATTTTTGAGTAAGTAAAGCCAAACTAAAATCAACGCTAAATAAAATGAATTACACTCTTTTCTTTTTAGGGTGCACCAACAAGCTTAGGTTTTAGGATCTTGGAATAGTTCATTGAAAGTTAATTCTCCAAGATCACTAAACTACAACAACTAGGTGTCTATCCAGGGAGTGTGTGAAATCCTTTATATAACCAGCGTTCTCAGGAAGCTCCTCTCAAAAGGGAGTCAAGCACTAGGCAGTGTGAGCGGTTGTTGATCGGGATAACCCCTGGTTGGTAACTGTGTAGCACCGGCGATATAGCCAGGATTGTATTCGTATCTGGGGGCTCTTTCAGGAGTTTCGGGCTTTGCTACCCTGCCCATACGGTCAATCCCACCTGCGATTGTCCGCCTGAGCATTGATTATATCGAGGTGACCTTAGTGACCTTTCCTAGGATATCGAGGGGGTACGTGTAGAGGTTATTCTGCATGTGTCCCGGCCAGGTTGGGGTCAGAAAGCATAGTCGCTATATGCGTTGAAGTTGAGGGCCACAATAATTGGTTTCGAACCTCTGCTTGTGGTGACAAGGGCCTCTCAAGCCTCTCCTAGGCGAGACATACTGGCCATATTTAGGAGCTCACTTATCCAGCCCTTGTTTTCTTGCTTTTGGATTTAGATTTGATAGTGATTTCTCTGTGCACGCTAGTTGGCCTAGGGTTGACGTAAATAGAGAGTCTTTGCTTTTTTGTTGAGTCATTGTGGAGTCGGGTGCGGTTCCGTGCCATTCTCGTCGGTTAGCAGGACTTCCGCCTTCCACTTCTCCTCCTCCTTTGGGAGAGGGGCCTAGTTGGTCCAGGCGAACTGTGTCACACATTGATTCACACACCATGGAGGATCATTCAGAGATTATTCCTGACCCACCTCCTCCTATTCGTATTGAGGATGGGGAACTTACTCCTACATATGATCCCTCACCTGACCTAGCTGAGATCGGTCCCGTTATTTCCTAGATAGGATCTTTACATGATAGACCTACTTATACTAGGCCAGATTCCCCATTAACCCGATACCGATATGGAATGCCGGAAGATGCCGAGACTCATTTTGACCCTCCTAGCACCAACTATGGTGGTTATGTTACCACTGGTTTTCCTATGCACGATTTGACAGTTCATGTTGAATCCGAATTTGATCCTAACACTATACCTGGGGGCATTCCCATGCCTTACCTTGCGGAGAGGTTTCGGAGTACTAGTCACATTGCACCTTCCATCCCAGCGGTGGAAGCTACATCTTATGTACCTTCTAGGTCTAGAGTTAGTGATCCCATAGCAATACCAGGTTCTAGGCGAGTGACGATAGGCACTAGCACATATCTTCTTACAGAGATTCCTTCGTCCTCGCTTCCGAGTTCTTCAAATACGAATCCTCCACCTTACTCTCGTGGTCCTTCGATTCGTCATGTAGCTACGAGTCAGATCCATACTGCGATTACTAGACCAGTTGTGTCTCAAGCCTACATACCACCCGTTGTTTCGGGAGGTTATGTTCATGTTTCTAGAGGTCAAGTTGCTACTTCTTCGACATATATCCCTACTTCTGGTATGTATATTCCTACTTCCGGAATGTATATTCCTACCTATGGAGTGTCTCATGGGCCATCATAGCCGATGACCTATGGACCCTACTATGGGACGCAGTATGGACAGGTCTCTCAACCTTATGGAGGCGGGTATTCACAACCTACTTACTCTCCCAACTATGGCTTTGTAGCTCCTACTAGTCAAGGTCCACCTTATTATGCGACTTCCATGCCACCCTATACGGGTGATACAGGAGGAGGTCACTATGTCCAAGGTCATGGTGGTAATCAATCCTATGTGAACCAGGGAGCGGTCCCTAAACCTCATCATGCTAAGCTCCCTTTCCTCGCGACACTCAATTTACCTGACTTATCGAGACTTACGAATGATCCTGTGGCTCATGACCCGGCTTGGCCGGCTGTCCCTACCAAGCTTCCTTCGGACATACCTAAGTTCGAAGGAAAACCAGGAGAGGATCCGAGTGAACACGTTACGACATTCCACCTATGGTGCTCTTCCAATTCATTGCATCAGGACTCAGTCCGTTTGAGACTATTTCAACGCACCCTTACAGGGCCTGCGCGAAATGGTACATAGAGTTACCTGGGGGTGCCTTTACTTTGTTCGACGACCTTGCGATGACTTTCCTTAATCACTTCCAGCTACCAGTACGATATGATGTCGGTACTGAACTCTTGTCAACATTTCGGCAAGATAAAGCCACCCATATTTCTAATCATATTCAGGAGTGGCGTAGACGGAAGAGATTAATCAAATCCTTTATAGCAGCGAAATTCCTCCTTGAGTGGTTCCTCAAATCGTTATTACCATATATCGCAAAGGATGTCTCCACATCTGGAGTGCAAAATGAGGAACATGCCATCTTTAGGGCGCAGGAACTAGACTTGATCTATGCTCAGTCTAGTTTGTTATATGAGATTATACCTAATGCCCCTCGTTCTAGTTTCGATCCCAAGGTCAAACCTGGACCACATGCCGATGGCATTGTGGTTAGTGCAAGTAAGAAACCTACAGGTTCGGTTGTGAAACAAGTTTCTCAATTGTCAATCAATCAATCTGCCTCGAGACAAGCTACGGATTCGTCTTAGCCCGCCCAAATGGCGAATGTACTTGTTGTGCAATCGTCCGACCAGAAAGGTAACCAACAACCTGGATGGAATAGAAAAAAGGGTAAAAACAATAATAAGAAGGGTGGGAATAAAAATGAGAATTCCAACAATAATGACAAGAACAATAAAAATGCTGGGGGGGATAAGCAGAATAAGTGTAAGGTTAAGTTTCCTTGCAAGCTTTGTAAGGACGATCACCTCACTTACTTGTGCCCTAGTATGGATGAAGCTTCGAAGTTCATAGCACAGGGCCTAGCTGTGTTAACGAACCCTTTACCGCATAACCAAAATATGAACTCGAAGTCCCATGATCAATCTAGTGATGAAGATCCACCTGAAACTAGTGGTCGTGGGTGCATTAATATGGTCCGTGCCGCAAAAGTTGTGACGCATGTGAAAGATTATTCTTTGTCACAACCCAACCCAGGCAAAGAACCTGATCCACCAGGAACCCCTTTGCGTATTGAGAAACCTGCGGACAAACTTGAAGCTGCACCTCGCATTCCTAAGGGGGTACTTAAGCGTTCGGGGCATAATCCAAATGCCCGAGCCACCCAGAACTATTCAATTGTCGAGGACTTGGGTCATACTCCTTGTGCGATGTCTGCATTGGAGGTGCTTCAGAGTTGTCCGTCGCAAAGGAAGGCTTTGCTTTCTGCTCTTGGTGTGAATGGTGATGATTCTTCCTCAGTGATCAAGTTTGAAACCTTAGGACATCAGCCTCGCTTGCCCTACTATGTGTCCCTTTTGGTACATGTAGAATGTCTTAATATGATCGTCAAGCATACTGTGATTGACGAGGGCGCTGCTGCTTCTGTGATGTCTTTGTCTTGTTGGAAGGGTCTTGGTTCTCCTGAGTTGTCAAAGTCTACGACCATGTTAACTGCTTTTGATGGGAGATCGTTTAGGCCGCACGGTATCCTTCCTTCTCTTAAAGTCCGTTTGGGGGGGAAGACCGTTGCGATAGAGGTCGAGGTGGTTGATGTGCCCCTTGACTACAATCTCTTACTGGGAAGGAATTGGATGTATAGTATGCAAGCCGTTGCGTCTTCCGTATTTCGCGTTGTATGCTTTCCTCATAATGGGAAGATTGTGACGATTGATCAGATGTCATTCAAGAATCCGCCTGTTAGTGCATCTTCGAAAGCTTTGGTTCCGAAAGTTGAACATTCCCAGCTGGAAACTGGGAGTGTCGGTGTAGGTATGTATCCTTCCCTCATGGGAACTTTTATTTGTCCTACACCTATCCTCATGATAGGAGCTAGTTTCAATGGTGCTTCCACGTCTACGAGATCGGTGCCTTTTCGCACAAGTCATATGGGAGATCCTTGGATTCTTCCTTCACCGAGTCCTTCGAGTGATGCCATTGAGATGAGTGTGCCATTTCCTGCAGCCATGATTGCTTACCAAGCTAATCTTCAATCTGTTGTAGTGCCTTGTTCTTCTTCTTCACTGAAAGAGGAAGAAGACCCCTATGTGCTGCCTGCATGGGCAGTACAGTCTTCTCATGCCCACGATTGCCTTGATACGGTTTTCCATTCAAATGAAGCGATCATCGAGGCTATGTCGAGAGTTGAGCCACCATGGGAGGAACTCCATCATAGATCATATTTCCTTCCAAAGCTTGACTTGTTGGAGCATGAGGATTACAGGGAGATTCTTAGACAGAAAGCTGGTAGGCCCATGATTCCATTAAGCTCTCCTGGTTAAATGGCTAATGGAAACATGGCAAAAATATCATCAACTATGCCTATCAACATTTCTCGCAACCCTGGTACAGTTGAGAATGTGTACATTGGGGCGGATTGTTCCCAAGATGAGATTCGTGAGTATACCGAGCTGTTCAAGGAATTTCGCGATGTTTTTGCTTGGTCTTACGATGAGATGCCAGGGATTGACCCTCGGATTGTCGAACACGAAATTAAAACTTACCCCAACGTGAAGCCTGTTCGACAACGTTTACGCGCGGTAAGTCCTAGGAAAGCACCCGCCATAAAGGTAGAGATAGAGAAACTATTGAAAGCTGGTTTCATCTATCCCGTTCCCTTAACGGAGTGGGTTTCAAATCCTGTTCTAGTATATAAGAAGCAAGGAGCGATCCGTATATGCACTGATTTCCGTGATTTAAATTGTGCCTGTCCTAAGGATAATTTCCCCACACCGTTTATAGATCAGATTTTGGACGAGTGTGCGGGTAGCGAAGTGTTCTCCTTTATGGACGGTTTTTCCAGATATAATCAGATTCAAATTAAACCTGAGGACCAACATAAGACCACATGTATTTGTCCTTGGGGAACATTTGCGTATCGAAAAATGCCTTTTGGCCTTAAAAACACCGGAGCTACTTTTCAGCGGGCGATGACCTTGATTTTCCATGATCTCAAGTCCATTATCGAAGTATTTTTGGATGACCTTGCTGCTCATTCTCGTATGAGGATGTGTCATTCTTATCACTTGAGATTGGTGTTCGAAAGATGCCGGCACTATGCTGTTAGATTAAACCCTCATAAGTGCATCTTTTGTGTGAAATCAGGTTTTTTATTAGGATTTATCGTTTCAAAAGAGGGTATAAGAGTTGACCCCTTGAAAGTGGAGGCAATACTTCAGTTGTCTCCCCCGTGAAATATTTGTCATCTTCAGTGTTTGCAAGGCATGGAAAACTTCCTACAAAGATTTGTTGTCAATTTCGCCAGTTTGACTAGAGGTTTCATGCGTCTCCTGAAGAAGGATACTCCTTTTGAATGGGATGAGCAAGCCCAGGAGTCCTTCGATGCCCTTAAGAGAGCCCTAGCATCGGCCCCGGTGATTAGTCCTCTGGATTATAGCCGTGATTTCCTATTATATGTGGCCGCGTCTTTAGAGATGATTGGGATGGTTTTGGTTCAAGAGGATGAGGAGCTCCAAGAGCATGTCATATACTATCTGAGCCGAAACCTTATTGACGCAGAGATTCAGTATTCTCATGTAGAGAAGCTTGCCTTGGCCACTATACATGCGGTGCAGCGTTTGAGACATTATATTCTCCTTCGCCAAACTTTGGTGGTTGCCCATGTCAATCCATTTCAGTTCGTCCTCACACATAGGATGATTGGGGGAAAATATAATAAATGGATTTTCATTCTACAAGAGTTTGATCTCGAGTTTGTTTCGGCAAAATCGAAGAAATCGTTAATATTTGCAGAGCTCATATCAGATTTTCTGAGTGAGGCTGACGAGTCGGTATGTGAAGATACGTTCGTTGATGAACACATTTTCTTGATCTCAACGGCTGACCCATGGTACGGTGATATCATAGTATATTTGCAAATGCAGAGGACCCCTACTCACCTCTCGCGAGATGAGCGACGTTGATTACGTCACGTTTCCAAGAACTACCTCATAGTGGACAATACTTTGTACCGCCGTGGAGTAGATTCCCTTTTACAACGTTGTTTAACTCACGATGAGGCTGAGGTAGTGCTTAATGATTGCCACGGAGGGGCGTGTGGTGGTCATTTATCTGGGCTTGCTACAGCCAAAAATATTTTGAGAGAAGGATATTTCTGGCCGTCGATCTTCAAGGATTGTATTGAAGCAGTCAAGAGGTGCCACCCTTGCCAGGTGTTTGCATGTAACATGTGCTCGAAGCCTGCCCCATTGCACCCTATTATCATCACCGGTCCCTTCACCAAGTGGGGGATAGATTTTATGGATTGCAACCCAGCTTCGACTGGGGGGAACCATCATATCATTGTGGCTGTAGATTACTTCACGAAATGGGCTGAGGCAATGCCTACAGTAAAATCCGACGGTGATACAACCGCTCATTTTGTATTCAACCAAATCATCTCTAGGTTCGGGATTCCAAGAGAGCTTGTCATTGACCATGGCTCGCACTTTCAGAATCGTATGATGGAAGAGTTGGCCTCCAAGTTAGGATATAAGCAAGAGCACTCCTCTTCTTACTATCCTTAGGCGAATGGATAGGTTGAAGCTGTGAATAAATCACTTAAGTCCATTCTCCAACGAACCATCACACAAAGCAAGATGAATTGGCATATTATGTTGTATCCTGCGTTGTGGGTGTACCGAACCGCGGTAAAGACTGCCACTGGTTTTTCTCCATATCAGCTTGTTCATGGAGTGGTGTCAATATTGCTGGTTGAATGCGAGATTCCTTCGTTGAATTTAGCCGTAGAACTCTTACCAGACACTTCGCCTTTGGAGGAGCGTTTGGTTCACCTTGAGCAACTTGATGAGCATCGTAGAGATGCCTTGGTGACTCTAGAGGTTAATAAGCGTCGCGTGAAGGCCCAATACGATAAGTTTGTCCATCCGAGAGTGTTTAGTGAGGGAGACTTGGTCCTTTTGTGGGATCAATCGAAAGAACCCTTGGGGTTAGGGAAGTTCAATCCTATGTGGCGTGGTCCTTACGTGGTCAAGCGAGTATTAGAGAAGGGTGCCTACGAGTTAGTGGATTACGAAGGGACAGCCTTGGCAAAGCCTAGAAATGGGCTCTATCTTAAAAAATACTATGCATAATCTTTAGCCAAGGTTGTTTGTTGTATATTATTGTACAACTTTTTTGCATAGTTAGGTATTGTTTATCGTGATCGGGTTTGTGATTAGTTTCCATTTCTTGTGGCAGATGTCAATGGAATCTTCCACCTTCGTAGGATTCGCGGATGGTGCAAGCCATCACACTCAACACTCAGCCTCAGCTGCTTGGGTGATTTTTACTCCTATGGGTCATGTACTGTCTTCAGGAGGTGTATGTCTACAGCCATCTTCCAACAATGTTGCTGAATATAGTACCGTTATCGAGCTTCTACGAGATGCCATTTCGCATGGTGTTCTCTCTCTTGAGGTACGTCTCGATTCAGAGTTAGTAGTGTCACAGCTAAATGTTTTGTACCATGTTAGAGATCCGACGTTATTAAGGAGATTATTACGTGTGAGATTGCTAGAGCGGCAATTTGAGAACATAACATATATACACATTCCAAGAAATTTTAATCAAATTGCTAACTCATATGCTAACTATGTGTTAGATTGGCATTTGTTTCATTCATCATAAATTAATCATAAACACAAAGTTTACACATGTAAATAAATAAACCGATCACCATAAAACTTTTTTATATACATCAAAATGTGGTAATACATAATGTCATAATACAAAATTGGGGCTTTGAAAGCCACCATCATATACACGGTAGTACAAAATAGATACACTCCCAGCTGTCTACTCCTGCGGAGGTGGATGAGGGTTTTGATCATGATATGTCACCACGGCTCTAGCTAGCCGCCGAAATAAACGCACCCATGCGCGTGGTACACCAACCACCTGTCTCTGCATAGCCTCAGGCAAGTCCTCGACTTGTGCCATGGGAATCCTGTGAGTCAGTCGCACAAAGTTGGTATGGATGCTTTGGAGCGTTCGCTCCGCATCCACACCGGTGATATCATCTCATCTTCCCCTCCGTCTATGATGTGGGAAGCCCTCTGTTCACCGTGGTCCCACATCTGCACATCAATGGTAGATGTCACTATGTATTATCACCCAAAAACATGTCTTTTTGATTCCATTAATCAAGAAAACACAAAAAAATTAAATACTTCAAAAATTTTAAAAAGAATAAGGGTCGAGATTCGTTACCTATGTCTCCATATGCTGATCCTGGTGGTAATGGCATGTCCGGGTCTCCCCAGAAGTCTATCCCTGCATAAGGGTAGTCCTCTATGGTGATAATCTGTCGTCGCCACCATGGAAAAAAGTCTGCTGGATAAGGGTTGGCCACCCTACCACCCCGCAGTCTACGCATCGCGTCTGCCTAACGTCGTTGGGCCGGATCTCGAACCCCGTGGAGAGGAACATCCACTCTAGGGCTCAATCCTGGAACCTGCTCGAAGAAGAAAGTGCTCAAGATACTACTAAACTTGAAGTTCCGTATCCTACCTGCCTTGCACTCACTGAGCTAATGTTTCATGTTGCTCAACAGTGATGTGCTCCAGTCATAGATGGTCGGTGTCATGCACTCCACCGCATAGAACATCAATGGCCGAGAGGCCTGATGGAGTGATGCTAAGCCTGCTATCCTGCCCAGCCTCAGTAAGATGGCCTTTAGGCCCAGTACCTGTATAGCATTGGTGGGGACTTGGGTCCCCACCTTCTCTGTCTCTGGATAGCAGTATACTGCGATGTACTCATCTATAGTCAGCCCATGACCTGGCCCTCCATGGGCACGAAGGTTCACCGTCTCACCCCGCCGTGATAGGCCTGTGATAAAATAGATATCCTCCACCTCAATGGTGAGGGACATGTTGTCTAGTCGGAAGGAATCTGATTCCGAATCCCAATAGTCTACAAGCATCTGTAGTAGCCCTGGTTTGGCCCTCAAGCCTCCTAGGCACAAAAACTTGTAGAGTCTGCATCTTCTTAGAGCCTCTTGAGCCATTCTGTCAGCCCTTACTGTGTCCTCTACATCACCATGCTCGCGTTCTCGCCACTCTAGCACCATCCTGCATGAGAAGTTGACCAAAATGCCCATTAGATTCATAAAAATCTTAGTGCGCAGCGTCATACGCGGCTGTTTTCAAAACAGCCGCGTATGTACGCGGTTTCAGGCCCCTTTTCCGTGTATAGACAGCCCTATATGCGGAAAAAACCTCGATATCCACGTGGGCCGTGGCGCTCATGTAAGTTTGGCCATTAAAAATTCATTTGACCATGAAAAATTATAAAATTTGTATTGAAATGC
>LPNX011232423.1:234001-261723 GCA_001517045.1 Pseudotsuga menziesii
AAGAGTCGGATTCAAGACAAGGAACGGTCCAACAATTTTGGATTATGCACACATCCCGATGTACGCGACTATAGAGGGAATATCCGCGTATGTACGCGGTTATCGGGGAAAAGGACGCGTATATCATTTTTCTAATGTTTTTAGGGATGGTCAATGATACATCAAAAGACAATAAATGGTCCATAGAGAATAATGAGTCTGCAGCGGGATAGGGGAAGGCCATACAATGTGTGATTCACCTAGTGTGGTGAAATCCACTATAACATAGGGTAAGATCTCTTTTCAAATAGAGAAGAAAGACAAACAACACTCAAACATGCATATGCAAGCTATGTTTTTGATTTTCTCTGAAGCATGGAAAGATCCAACTTAAACTATTGATATTTTTTTCATTTTTGGTGAGATAATGATGCAAAAGAGACAAAAGAACAGAGGAGTCCTGAAAGCTTGTGAGGCTAATCAGCGATCCAATGGATTAGGCTCAATGAAATAATGACATAATCTCAACAAATTTTCTTTTTAAAGTGAAATAAGTCTTTCTAACACTCAATGAGAAATTGAAACAAGCAAACTGATCTAAAGGAGTCTTTCTTTTTAGTGATATTCTATAACAAGCAGAGATCTAATCTGACCTATAGTTTCCAACTAAATCCTTTAAAAAAAAACAAAGTTACAAGCAGTAATGAATGATGAATCTAACCTAGATTTTTGATTTGAACAAACAAGCAATTTCCACATAAAAATTCCAGATTTCAATCACTCAAGAAAGTTCAAACAAGTCTGGATAAGACCAATTAAACACACCAAATCCAAAAAATCACAAATTTTTTACAAAAAATTGAAAAAATCAAAGTCTGGGATAGGCCTTCCTGGCACCGCGCAAATGAAGTTGCTGACTGGCAGTTTTGAGGTGTTGATGTAATTGTAACTTCAAAATGTATTCACTTGTATTTCTTATATATTATACCCCGATGTTTATTCCGATATGTGTCTGAAATGTATCTGAGGCGTGTCATGCCGTGATGTTCCGATCGGGAGTTTCTATAATGTAAACAAGTCATGTCAAGTCAATGTGGGTAACCCTCCTATTGCTCAAGGTTTAAAGTCCCCACAGTTCCATGGCACTAGGGTTGTTAGACTCACCTAGTGAAGTTGTCCCTAGTAGGGTTTAGTCAAGTCAGGAATTAGTATAAATAGAGAGCTAGACTCTCTATTTATCACACACTCACTCACACTTAGTTGTAGCACATAGCTGAGGAAGAAGAAGACACTGGAGCTAGGAAGAAATAAGGTTACTGCTGCCAGGAGATCATCTTACTGTTTTGGGTTTTACTTTTGGTGCTAATTCTATCTCTGAGGAATTTGTGGGGTTTTCTCCATTTATGGTTTCCCCGAGGAAAAACACTGTGTTCATTGTCTCTTATGTTTGATTGTTGTGCTTGTTATTCTCTTAGTTAAAGATCCTAATATAATGCTAGCTTAATGTTAAAAATATAACATGGTATCAGAGCTAACCTGAGAAGAAGACATTGTGTAGTTGCAGGAACTAGGGATTCCTACTTTGTGGATCTCTCTCCACAGATTTTTAGCAAAATAAGGTTGGAATAACTCTCCTCCCTAGGGTGCATCTTTTTGTCGAAGCAGAATCCAATTTTGAGGTTTTTCAGTTTTGGACCGGACACTGCTGCCGGAAATTAGGACTTTTCATAGAAGTGGAATTTTTCAATGAGCCCAGGCCTAGATTGATCTCCTCCCCAAAATCAAAGTTTAGAGATCAATATCAAAGCATTTGGCTTGACAGAAATCTGGAAAAGAAAAACCCTAATCCATTAGAGGAAATTTGAGGTCTAAAATGGGCCTCCTATAGAAAATAATAAAATAATAGTTAAAATAATAAAATAATAGTTATTAATTTTGGATGAAGAATGAAAAAAACTACTTTTTTTGTTCGTATTTTTGACATATCTCCCTATGTTTTTACTCAAATTCCGAGCAGGATATCTCACTGGATGTGGAATTTAATTCTGCATCCAACGAGTACCCACACCGCATACTTTTGATGGACCCCGCTACCCCAAAAATAAGAAATACCTGAAAAAATGTGATGATGACATCATCATCACATTTTTTCAGGTATTTCTTATTTTTGGGGTAGAGAGGTCCATAAAAATTATGCAGTGTGGGTACTTGTTGGATGCGGAATTAAATTATGCATCCAATGAGCTCTCCCACTCAGAATTCGAGTAAAAACACAGGGAGATATGTCGAAAATACGAACAAAAAAAGTAGTTTTCTTTTATGACAAATATGTCAATTCAACCATTATGGTTGACTCATTTTATTGAAATTCTATTGGTTCCTGAATTCCAACTCACAAAATTTATTGTTAGCGCGTTTTCTTATAAGGCCCATTTTAGTCCCCAAATTTCCTCTAATGTGCTCTTGAACCAGCACTGCAGAATTTCAGCTCCAAATCCAGATCCGACATCTTGACCTGGTAAGATCTAAATATTTTTTATTTCCATTGAGGTTTTCAGTTAAGATGTCTCATCATACCAAGCTTGATGAAAAGCTTGAGAGAGCTCATAACTTCCGAGCCTAGAAGAATAGGATCTCCCTGGTCCTAGAAGAAAATGAGTTGGAATCCTACATCCATGAGGAGGTTCCAGTTCCAGAGGGAGATGAGGCTAAGGCCTTACAAAATAAGAAGTTGGTTATGGTCAAGAGGATCATTGCTGATTCAATCAAGGATCACCTCATACCATAGGTGTCCTCCCTCAAGACACCTAAAGCTATGTTTGATGCCCTAACCAAAATGTTTAAAGGGAAGAACATCATCTGGAAGATGACTCTAAGGAACCAGTTGAAGAATGTAAAGATCCAGAATGAGGAGACCATCCAGTCATACTTCACAAGGGTCTCCCATATCAAAGAGAAACTTGAAGCAGTAGATGTAGAAATTGTGATGACAACCTTGAATGGTCTCCCTAGGTCATGGGATTCCTTCATCCAAGGAATCTGTGCTAGGAAGAAGTTAGTCAAGTTCAGTAGACTGTGGGAAGAATGTTCACAAGAAGAAGCTCGAATAGCAGCTCGAGAAGAAAATATGGGAAGTGAAGATCAAGCTCTCACAATACACTCCAGGAAAGGAAGAAGGGAAAATCATCATCACCAAGGTAAGCATATTCATCATAAAAATAATCTTGTAAGAAGGGATCCATCCAAACTCAGATGTTATACATGCGATGAAATAGGACACTTTGCTAGAAATTGTCCCATGAATAAGAATGGATCCAAGAAGAAGAAGAACTCCAAAAGAAGACATCATGCTCACACTGCTGAGGATGATGATTCTCCCAGGAAGAAAGAAAAACAAGAAAGTGAAGACTCTTCAAGTGAAGAAGAATATGTTTTGATCTTTGCTCTCACGGGAATTGCCACTCATGGAAGCAAATATTTGCTCATTGAAAGTGGGGCTTCCAAACACATGACAGGTTTCAAGGAATATTTTGAGAAACTATCCGAACATAATTCACCCCATAAGGTGAAGCTTGGGGATGACTACCAATATCCCATAAAGGTAGTGGTGAATCCTCCTACAAGCTAGACTCTGGAAAGTCTATGAAAATGAAGGATGCCTTGTTTGTACGAGGACTAAAGAAGAATCTTCTATCCATATCGGCACTGGATGAAAAAGGCATGAGGGTTGCATTTGTAGATGGCCAAGTCCTCATGTGGTAAAGAGGAAAGACTATTGACGATGCAATAGTAATTGGAGAACAAGAAGGAGGATTATACAAATTGAAGGGCCATCTAGAAAAAGCTTTGGTCCATGACACAGTAGAGCCAAATGAAATTTGGCACAGAAGGATTGCATGTGTGCACTACAGAGCACTACCACTTGCAAGCAAAGTTGTTGAAGGTCTTCCAGAAATTCAAGCAAAACATGAAGGGGTCTACAAAGGATGCGCGAAAGGAAAGAATACAAAGAAGACATTTCCAAGTAGTGAGAGCAAGGCAAAAGGAATATTGGAAATCATCCACTCCAATGTATGCAGGCCAATGTCATCAAGTTCACTAAGCAGGTTTGTATACTATGTTTCTTTCATTGATGACTTTTCTAGGAAGACATGAATTTACTTCATGAAGAACAAAGATGAAGTTTTCAGCAAGTTCAAGGAATTCAAAGCCTTGATCGAGAACCACACATAAAACAATATCAAGACCTTTCGATCAGATTATGGTGGAGAATTCACATCAAATAAATTCAAAGACTTATGCAAAGAATCAAGGATTAAGAGGAAGTTATCCACTCCATATAATCCACAATAGAATGGGGTTTCAGAAAGGAAGAATAGAACTATCATGGAAGCTGCAAGAGGAACGCTTCATGATCAAGATCTTCTCATGCATCTATGGGCAGAAGATGCCAGAACAATGGTGTATGTACAAAACCGTACTCCACACAGAGTACTCAAGAACAAGACACCTGAAAAAGTCTTTTCCAGCAAGAAACCAGAAGTCAGCCATCTCAAAATATTCGGTTGTCTAGTGTACATACATATTCCAAAAGAGAAGAGAAAAAAATTAGATCCTTCAGGAAAGAAGGGTATATTTGTGGGATACTCTAAAAGCTCGAAGGCTTATCGAATATATTTCCCAGGATTCAAGAAGATCGACATCAACAGGGATGTGACATTTGATGAAGACTCAGCTTACAACAAATCCAGATAGAGACTTGCTGAAGAACCTGAAGAAGCAGAAGCACTTAGAATTCATGATACAACCATGAACAAAGAAACTCAAGAAGAAGATCGATAATTTGAAGAACCTCAAGAACCTATAGATCCACCTCAAGAGAATAATCCTCACAAGAGGAAACCTGCTTGGGTACAAGAAGCTATCCAAAGTGTGGAAAGATATGGGGCTCCAGAAGAGAATCACAGAGAAAGAAAGAGAACCAGATCCTGCTCCGAATATGTAGATTTACTATGTGACTTTATCAAGAAAGAACCTTCCAACTATGAAGAAGCAGCAGAACGGAAAGAATGGAAGGATAATATGATCGAAGAGTATCAATTGATCATGAAGAATGATGTTTGGGATGTTGTTCCAAGACCAGAAGGGAAGTCAGTTGTAAATCCCTAATGGATCTACAATATTAAGCATGCTGCAGATGGAAGCATAGAGAAATATAAAGCAAGATTCGTGACTCGTGGATTCTCACAGAAAGAAGGAATAGATTATGAAGAAACCTTTGCACCTATATCCATATACACTTCCATTAGATTAGTACTTGCTCTGGCTGCAGTGATGAAATGGAAGATACATCAAATGGATGTCAAGACTACTTTCTTGAATGGTGTAGTGGAATAGGAAGTGTATGTAGAGCAGCCACTCGGTTTTGAGACACATGACAGGGAGTCTCATGTGTGTAGATTGAAGAAATCCCTGTATGGTTTGAAACAGGCACCCAGGACATGGTACGACAGAATTGATAGCTTTCTATCAAGTTTGGGATTTACCAAAATTAAAGCAAATTCCAACCTTTACTACAAGGTTGAAGATGGAAACCCAGTGATGCTCCTACTGTATGTAGATGATCTATTTGTAACAGGTATGGATGGGTTGATTGCTAATATGAAGAGAAAGCTTGTGGATGAGTTTGAAATGAAGGACTTGGGTATGCAGTAGAGATCCTAAAGAGGTTCAAGATGATGGACTGTAAGGCCATGGCCACACCTATGGCATCGAACTTGAAGCTATTGAGTGATGCTTCATCAGAAGCGGTTGATGCTACGATGTATTGTCAGATGATCAGGTCCTTGATATACCTAACAAACAAGAGACTAGACATTTGCTTTACTGTGAACACCTTAAGCCAGTTTCTGACAAATCCGAGACATGTTCACTTGATTGCTGCAAAGCATATTCTGAGGTACCTAAGGGGTACAATTGATTATGGGATAAAGTATGAGGCAAATCAGAATATTAACCTGGAGGGTTATGTTGATTCAGATTGGGAAGGTAGTTCCATCGATAGGAAGAGCACTTCATGGTGCTGCTTCAGTATGGGATCAGGTGTGATATCTTGGTTTAGCAGAAAGCAATCCTGTGTGGCACTAAGTACAACTGAAGTAGAGTATGTCAAAGCTTGTTTAGCTATTTGTGAGGTAGTATGGATGAGGAAGCTACTATCTGATTTATTTGATCTCTAGATGGATGCTACTTGTATACATTGTGACAACCAGAGTTGCATGAAGTTGTCATAGAACCCAGTGTTCCATGGCAATTCGAAGCATATCGAGATCAAGTATCACTATATTAGGTGTATGGTGTAGAGGGGAGCAGTGAAGCTCCTGTATGTTGCGACAAATGAATAGATAGTTGATGTGTTGACAAAGCCATTGGCTAGGGTAAAGTTTGAATACTTTAGGGATAAGCTTGGAGCTCTCCATATCGAGGTTCCCTCCAAAGGGAAGTGATGAGTCCATGAGCCATTCTGACATGGTGAGAGGATTGGTTCCTTCCATGGTCAGATGTAAGGGCTGAGCCATTCTATCATGGTGAGAGGATTGGTTCCTTCCATGTCAGATATGAGTGCTGATCCATTCTGATGTGACTGTAGGATTGGTTCCTACATGATCAGATATAAGCGTTGAAATCCCATCTTGGAATGGAGGCACCTGGTCAGTTACCAGGAAAGATCAGTTTGGGATTGAGGGCCATTCTGATGTGACTGTAGGATTGGTTCCTACATGATCAGATGTGAGTGCAGAGCCCTTCTAACATTGGTTGTCAGATGTAAGTGTAGATCCCTTTCGACATGAATGATTGGTTCCTTGCATGGGTGAATATAAGTACTGAGCCTTTTTGACATTGGTTGTCAGATGTAAGTGTAGAGATTTTCAACATGGAGGGTTGGTTCCTCGCATGGCCGAGTGTAAGTGCTAATTATCCTTTCCGACATTGGTTGTCAGATGTGAGTGTTGGGCCTTTTTGACAGGGTTGTGGGATGTGTTCCCACATCATCAGATGTGAGTGATGGACGTGCCTTTCTGATATGATTAGAGGAATGGTTCCTACATGATCAAATATAAGTGTTGGGAAGGCCATTCTGACTTAGGGTCAGATATAAGTGTTGGAAGAAGACCTACATAGAGGCTAGGCTTACAACCAACATGAAAAAGGGATGGCTCTATAGAACTTCATGTGACGAGAAGAATCATGAGATAGCACCTGTGATGATCCAGTGATGATTCAGATCCAGTGATGATGATCTAGATCCAGATAAATATTACTTGAAGATGAAGATGACTTGAAGATGAAGATGACTTGAAGATGGAGATGACTTGAAGGTGAAGATGACAAGGACTCGAGGATGATCCAGATGATACAGAGAAGAAGACTTGTGCTGATAAATTGCGTCGAGAAAATACCTTTCTAGTTAAGAGGGAGTGTTGATGTAATTATAACTTCAAAATGTATTCACTTGTATTTCTTATGTATTATACCTCGATGTTTATTCTTGGATGTGTCTGTAATGTAATTGAGTCATGTCACGCCTCGATGTTTTGATTGAGAGTTTCTATAATGTAAACAAGTCATGTTAAGTCAATGTGGGTAACCCTCCTATTGTTCAAGGGTTAAAGTCCTTGCAGTTTTGGGGCACTAGGGTTGTTAGACTCACCTAGTTAAGTCGGCCCTAGTAGGGTTTAGTCAAGTCAGGAATTAGTATAAATAGAGAGCTAGCCTCTCTATTTATCACACACTTACTCACACTCAGTTGTAGCGCATAGCTGAGGAAGAAGAAGACATTGGGGCTAGGAAGAAAGGAGTTTACTGCTGTCGAGAGATCATCTTACTGTTTTGGGTTTTAATTTTGGTGTTGATTCTATCTCTGAGGAAGTTGCGGGGTTTTCTCCATTTATGGTTTCCCCAAGGAAAAACATTGTGTTCATTGTCTCTTGTGTTTGATTGTTGTGCTTGTTATTCTCTCAGTTAAAGATCCTAATATAATGCTAGCTTAATGTTAGAAATCTAACATGAGGTAGAACCGCTCATTTCTCACTAGGTTCAGGTGGTGGCACCACCTATTGCTAACTGGAATTAGGTGGTTGCATCGCTTCTTGCCAAAGGCACATACATGGTTCTCTGTAATCACCCAGAATAGTAGGAGAGAGAAATTCAAAGTAGAAATGCCAAAAATCTCATAAAAATTTATGAATCAACCACAATACAGAGCACAGAAAGTTAAGGTGGCTCAGATCTGAAGAGATCTGAAGATTTCAAAGAAAAACTTTCAGTATATTAGATGTAGATCTGACTGCAAAGATAGGAGGCTGGAGCTTGGATTTGGACAAGAGTATTTCAGAAACTAAGGAAGAACAAGATGGATCTATTCCCCAGTGGAGTTGCTGAAATTGTTATCGAGAATATATCACCTTCTGCAGACAGAAGTTGTTCCTCTAGTCTGAATGGTTCAGATCCAGAACAAATGAGTGAATAACTCGGTTGAAGACCTTCCCTGAATGTTATAGATGCCTGGAATGTAACTCTGATGAAAGACCTGTATACTTGTGAGACATATCAAACATACAAAGACATCAAAGCTACTAGAAAATCATCTACAAATCCATATTAGTGACTAAGGTATCCAATAACATATATGTGAGATTTATGCAACAAACATGTGGGAAGGAAATCAACTTTGCATTAGAAAATAAATGAAAGAGCTTACAACCATGTGTCTTAGTGTCAAGACACTCCTTCATAAGACTAGCACCTTGTCCCCGATAGCTCCAACTTGATCCACAATTGCTCTCTGATGGATTAGGCCAGGGTATCAATTCAACAACATAACTCTACTATTGTTCTCTCCCCCTCAACCATGGAGTATGAGCTTGTATTTCTAGGGCTCAAATGGATAGGATGGTTGAGATATTGGTGGGTGAGGTGGCTACAAGATCCTACAAAGAGGGATCTTGACCTTAACCAACCTAGGTGAGTAGGGATAAGGTTAGACATGAGGCTCTTGATGACAGAGCGATGATGGGTAGGAACCACGCCAACAACATAGGTTAAAGGCGGTGGCACTGTCTAGTTCTCACACAACTAGTGCGGTGCTGAACAGGGTACCGCTTAACTGCTTGAGGGTAGAAGCAGTGCTGCAAATTTATATGTTGAAATCAACATCTAAAGCAGGATTCTCTTCAAGTTTTGGATTTGAGGGAAAATGTCTTGTGTCAGGGATCCTATCACATGCTGGTGATAGATTTTAAGTGTAACAGGTAAACCTTGGTATTGTGGGTATGGGGGTTTCCTTACCATCTTGTTGTGACCCCTTTTGTTGACTTATGGTCTTTAATCTTCTATTTGGTCCTATCACCCTTATTGTGTGTGGTACCTTGACCACCTTTAGTATGATTACTTAACCTTATTACTTTTATTGTTTTATTATTATGTGACCACATGACCTTTGGTACGCTACTCTAAGTGTACTTAACTTTAATTTATTTTTTATTGTGGTAAACACCCTAAAACCTAGGGTTTCCTAAGTGACCATTCTATAAGACATGCCAAGTTTATATTTTTGTTCATAATTTCACTCTTGGAGTATCTTGGCATGAAAGAAGTATAGATCTGATATTTGTTGGACGCGTGAAGTTGAGTACACTTAAAGTAGGGTACCAAAGGTCACATGGTACCTATTCTAGTGCTTTTAGAATTGTGAACCGTGATCTCCAACCCATGAGCTCCAATCATGAAAAATGAAGCTAAACCATCAACACTCTAACTCTCTCTCTCTCTCTTTGAAGGTATGTCTTTTGACTACTTGTCCTTGCAATGACAAGAGCTAGCTCAAAATCATGTGTGAGTATAAGGAAGATCCAAACCATATTTATCTAGCATTATTATTGTTCTTTAATTAATATTCATTAGTTAATCTTCATTGTATTTTTTTTATTGTTTATGTTCTGTACATTGGAATTGATAACTCATCTCAAGGACCAACTTTAACGTAGTGACAAGTAGAGCGTTAAAGTTGAAAGAGATGAAAATTATGTATGAATTTATTATAGAAGTACTTTTATAGATCTACCTTTGTTATTTACTTTTTCTTATAAAATGATGATAAAAATATATGTGACACTATAACTTGAGAGAGAAAATATTAAATTCATTGGTCTTGTTGGCCCTATTGGTAAAATGGGTTGTTTGTCCACCTTTATGGTACAACTTTATGGTACACCTTGGTTAAGATATGTTTTTCAAGATTGGGGGAGATATGCTAACTATGTATGATGATAGTGGAAAATGCATGCCCTAATGCCTTGTAATTTTCTAATATGAACTATTCATACCCAACAAGGTCCTATTTGAAATTTTTTCCCATGGTGTAGGCAGAACCAAATAGGTATTTGTCATACCTATCCTCCCCGAACAAGCGGAGTTTAAGAAGTATAAAGGAAAGTGAGACATCCACTAGGTCTATAAGGGCTATATAAAATACATGTTAGAAGATCAGAAGAAAATTCCATAAACGCATGTAATTTTTTCTCTCTGAAGGGGGGTCATGTTCCTATGATGATGAGACAATAGGCGACATTGAGGTACCATTAAGGTACACACATATAGTGAAACAATGAGTACCTAGGGATATTCCTCAATTAACACAATTTTTTGTTTGAACGAGAAGATATATCGAATTGCACAGTCATCGTTACAAATACAAAGATTGGATGCGCCTAGTCCAATATACACAAAGTATGCATAGATATGGGTTGTCAGCAAATTATTTACAGCTGAAATATTGAAAGATCAAAATAAAGGAGCAACGTTGTACATTGACAGAAGGCCAAAGGCCAATAGGAATATTGTGGGGTTTATAAACAGTACACAACCAGGGTCTACACTTAAGCAACCCAACTGCATATTTGAGGGGCGTGAAGGAAACCGTGTATTCATATGTGCCATTAAATCAATAGGTGCAGGGAAAGAGTTGCTTATTAATTACAATTTGAATCAACTAGATACAAACAAAGTTAGTATGGAAGTGGTACATCCAACAATTTACCCAACATTTTATTAATTAATTTAACCTCTTAAGTATTTTTCATTAGTCAAGTGTTATAATTTTGTTTAAATTTTTTATATTTACTTCACACAGTAGTGATCGAGGCATCTGGGCTAGTAGTTCATCAGAGGAGTACAACTTTCTTGAGGAAACAAGTATACATCTTTGTAATAGTACAAATATAATTTGAAAAAAGATTTTTTTTTTGTTTTTGTTTTTTTCATGAGTATATTCGTTTGGTTTATATAATGTTATTTTTATATTTGTTGCAGAGTGTTGATCGGGGAAGCCACCTGGTTGTTGATCAGACGACAACAACCTGGGGGAAACATGTAAACTTGATTGTAATTGTACAATTTAAATACATAAAAATGTTTTGTTATTATATTGTTTCAGTGAGAATTTTCATTTCGTTTAGGTAATTTTTTCTATTCTTTTTATGTAGGGTTCTGTAAGGGGCACCTCCCTCGCAGTAGATGATACCAAGACTACCTCGAGGCGAAAGGTATACATCGATTCCATTGCACAATTTTAATATGTACAAATTTTTTGTTGTTGTGGGTTTTCATGAGTATATTCATTTGGTTCATATAATGTTATCTATATTTGATGCAGAGTGTTGATGAGAGAATCCACCTGACTCTTGATCAGACAACAACATCCTTGGGGAAACAAGTAAACCTAATTGTAATTGTACAATTTAAAAATGTCAAAATTGTACCAATATAATATGTAGCAGTAGTTTTTGTGTGTATACTGGTTTTATTATGATAATGTTTTATAATTCCTTTTTGCAAGTGGGTGATTGGGGAAAGTCCCCAACTGTGGATCAGGCAACACCATCATCCAAGCATCAGGTAAACCTAGTTGTAATTTTATGAATCTATCATGATAGATATGTTTTGTTAATATTATGTTTTCCTAAGGCTATTTCTTTCACATCAGTAATGTTTTATATATTTTTGTTTCAGAGCAATGATTCAGTGTATGAAACAACATCACAGCAATAGCTTTTTATGTGCATGAGTTTTTGCACAATGCTGACATTGGTTCTTCTCTAAACCCAATTAAGGTGATAGAGAAGACCTTGAAAAAAAATAATGAGGATATCCTTCGTCTGCTATTCATTATTCCGCAGACATACGAGATTAAAGTCAAGGTTGAAGTGTTGGTAAAGAGATCTCATTCCTTGCAAGTAACTTGCAGAATCTTGAATCATAATATAAATTCATTTAGAACTTTATAATTTTTACTTTTATATGAAAGTGAACTTATAAAATATGGTTTGGATTTATAAGATTTTCTGCAACCGCATACTAGTGGTCAAGGCAGTGTTGAGCCTAGTGATGTTGGTGGAGATCAGTCATCACATGAGAAAATGACTCCATGGACATCGAATCATGTGACATTGTTGTCGACTGAACAGTTAGAAACACATTCTGTGACACCCCTGAGGCCAGCAGAGAGTGCAGCCGCTAGTGACCAATGCACACTACATCGTGCAGAAGAAGGGGTGGATGCAGAGCCTGCTAGTATTGCTAATGATGAAGCAAAATTTCTTGGATCTTCCCATGTCACTAAGACAGGTACAATAGAGCCAACAGTTTTGGTGGATGAAGATCACATTCCAATAAACATAGAGAATATCCCACGTAATTATACATTCTTCAAGTTAGTTTTTATAATTTTATTTTAATATACCGATAAAAAAAGAATTCAACTAAAGATGGCATGATCGTTTTGTAGGAAATGATGTTTTTTATAAAAATATAAATGATTTGTCCTTGGAGATCTTCGGGCCCACCATCTGCACAAGGTGGGATATACAAATGAAAAATTTAAAGGATGAGCTCACTAATAGATTGGTTGGTATGTTCGACAATGAGAACTTCGATTAATTCGCGGTCCCAAAGAAGGTTGGAGAACATATGAATATTTTTCGAGACCAATATAGGGTTCACCTAGAAAGGAACCCTAGGTATGAGCGCCCTTCGATGATTCCAGCAAGAGAGTGGAAAGACCTAGTGGAATATGGAAAGGAGAGGGATCTAAGAAAAAAAGGAAAGCTACCACTAGGCACAGGGAGGTATGGAATTCATTCCATAATGTAATGCTAACCCTAATTATTATTAATTTTTATATCAAATTTGGAACATATAATGTATTTAAAAACTTTCATAGGTTGTCAGACACATCAAAGGCCATAAAGGAAAGACTAGAAAAAATTGGTCAGCACAAGCTTGGGTCTGGTGGTTATTTGAATTTGGCGGCACGAATTGTAAATATCGAAAAACCGATAATGAATCTAAGTAATAAATTGCAAATTATTTCCATTTTATTACGTCACAAAATGTAAAATTAATGACGTTATGAAAATATGCAGGATGGCCGATTGAAAGAAGTTCCCACTAAGGAAGTCTTGAAGCTTGGAATCTAGCACGACTTTGAAGCTATTGTTAAACGCTGAAAAATCTTATCTGAGAAAACACGGTCTTCTGGTGATCTATCTAGTGCACGGGTGTATAAAATCCATATAGTTTAATGAATATTTATTACTTGTGCAATCTATTCGTTATAAATAATTGACATAAAATATTGATTATGTTTTGAGCAGGAAAGCAATGATCCCCTTAATGTTGATGATGGACAACAACCAATCGAAGATCATGATTCGAATCCTGATAATAAATTTATTCATATGCTACAATTTTATATATAGCATTGTAGATGGTCAACATTAATTGCAATTATCCATATTTCAACCGTAGAGCATGTAGAGGGTCACACTGTATAGGTTGAACCTGGAGAGGAATATGAAGAACATCATGTGGCCACAATAGGTAAAAGAACACATTTATGTTTTTTTAAATGAAATACTTGTAATTATAATAACAAAATATATGTATGCGACATTTTCACATTATTGCAACAAATTCGAACCCCTTGCCACAAAATCCATGTCATGATGACTCTACTAGGAAGACATCACTGCAAGTTGATGAAGCACCAATAACTAAACTGCAAATTCCAGAAGATGCACTTCTTGTTGATTTTATAAGAGAATAAAAATTAGAAAGAAGCGACTGAAGAAATATTGTGTAATTATTTTTTATAATATAATGTCGTGCATGGTTTTTTACCTACTGAATGAATGAAGTTTAATGAATGTTATCTTTTATTGAATGTATGTGTTAAATGAATGCATGAATGGTTTAATGAATGCTAGATTTTATTGAATTAATTTCTTGACTGACTGAATGAATGGTTTAATGAATGTTAATGTCAGGTGAAATAACTCCTGAATCCATTTATTCCATTGCAATATCATTTATTTATACATTACATATGCTGGTTGCGTTTCATCTTCCGACCAGCCTTTTCAGCTTCCTACATAACTATTCATTTTCCTTTATTTATTTACAAAATATAATCCCGGCGGATTATATTCCAACAATCCCCCCCTTAATCCGAAAGGGTGTTAGTAAGTCCGAGCATGTTTCTGAATCTTTCAAACTTTTCTCGTCCAAGCGCTTTGGTGAAGATGTCTGCAACTTGATCATTTGTGGAACAATGTCGAAGATGGACTGTCTTGGCCTCTACATGATGTCGAATCAAATGATACTTTGTGTTGATGTGTTTGGTTCGATCACGGAATCTGGGATTCTTAGCCAGCTTGATTGCAGACGTATTGTCGATCAATAATGGAGTGGAGTTCTCTTGTTTTTCTTGCAAATCTTCAAGTATATTCCTGAGCCATACTATTTCTTTTATTGCTTCAGTTGTAGCCACATATTCTGCTTCTAATGTTGAATCTACCGGAACTGATTGTTTGCGTGATCTCCATGAGATAGCTACTGATCCAAGACTCATAGTGTATCCAGAAGTTGATACTACTGTCTCCTTATCACCATCAAAATTTGAGTCTGAGTACCCAATAAGTTTGAAGTCATCCACCTTAGAGTACTTGATTCCAATGTCTTGAGTCCCCTTCAAGTATCTTAGAACTCTTTTTGCAGCTGACCAGTGTCCTTCACAAGGTTTATGCATGAACCTTGAAAGTATGCCAACAACATAAGAAATATCTAGTCTAGTTGTTGTAAGGTAGATAAGTCTTCCTACAAGTTGTTGATACTTGGTCGCATCTTCAAATTCTTTTCCTTCACTTGATGTGAGCTTCATTTTCTGTTCCATTGGAGTAGAGATAGGGTTGCATTCTGTCATGCAAAATTTGTCTAGTAGTTCTCCAACATATTTTTTGAGATAGGAATATGTACTTAGGATGTTGAGTGACTTCAATTCCTAAGTAATAGTGGAGATGTCCCATATCTGTCATTTCAAAGATCTTTTTCAAATCTTTCTTTATGGATGCTATATAGCTCTCATTGTTCCCTGTTATCAAAAGATCATCTACGTACACCACAAGATACACAACAGATCTTCCAACTTTCTTTATAAATAGTGTTGCATCATAAAGATCAAAATGTTCGAAATTTAACTTCAAAAGATGCTCAGTTAATTTTTCATACCATGCACGAGGCGCTTGTTTTAGGCCATACAAGGATTTGACAAGCTTGCATACCTTTTGTTATTTTCCTTTCACAACAAAGCCTTTTGGCTGAGACATAAAGACATTCTCTTTCAAGTCTCCATTCAAGAAAGCAGTCTTCACATCCATCTGATGAACTTTCCACCCATTTTGAGCAGCTAAAGAGAGTAATGTACAGATGGTAGCCCATTTTGTTGTAGGAGAAAACATTTCTTCATAGTCAATTCCTTCCTTCTGTGCATAGCCTTTTGCTAGAAGCCTTGCTTTGTGCTTGTCAAGTGAGCCATCTGATCTGTATTTGTTCTTGTACACCCACTTGCAGCCAATTGGTTTGGTTCCAACTGGAGGGTCAACCAGCTTCCAAGTTCCATTCTTCATGAGTGCATCATACTCATTATGCATAGCTTCTTTCCACTCAACTCGAGTAGAAGATTCTTCAAAGGAAGTTGGTTCAAAGTTAGTAGATAAATTAAATTCACAATAAAATGATACATCCATGTCATCACCTGAATTATCTGCTTCTCCTCCATCTTCATGTCTTTTTGAACTTCTCGTTCCCGTCTTTCCAACTTCATCCGGACGGACACTTTCAAGTGTCTTTGTGGCCCATTTAGGAATCTTCCGTGATGGTCCTGGTTGATCAGCTGGTGGTGCTTCATTTCCTTCAAGGTTGAGTCTTCCAAGTATCTTAATCACATCATCCAGTTGAATCTCTTGTTTAGGTGAAGTAGCAGTAACTTCTTCATGCAGGGGAGTTGGTGCTTCGTATGGAAATTCCAAAGGTTGATCCAGAATAGGAATCCCCCCTTCAAGGTTTGGAATTTCATATTCATTTTCAGAATATTTCTTTGGATGAGGATATTTTTCCAAATGATCAAGCTGTCTCTCAATGGACTGGTCATTTTTATTAGTCTCAAGAAAAATGACATCTCTGGAAATAACAAACTTCTTGTTTACCTCATCATACAGATGGTATGCCTTGGAGTTTTCTTCGTACCCCAGGAAAATGCATTTTCTGCTTCGAGCACCAAGCTTGTTTCTTTGATCCTTTGGAATCAAGGCATAACAGGTGGAACCAAAAACTTTGAGATGCTTGACTAAAGGGATATGTCCAAACCACATTTCATGTGGAGTCTTGTTATCAAGAGCATTTGAGGGACTTCTGTTTCTCAAATAGGCTGTACATTTCACTGCATCACCCCAAAACATTAGTTTTACATTCTTAAAAAACATCATTGAGCGCACCATATTCATTATGGTTCTGTTCATTCTTTCTGCTACACTGTTTTGTTGAGGATTGTAGGGAACTGTAGTCTGATGTGCAATTCCATGTTGGCGAAGATAATCTTCAAAATCATTTGAAGTGTATTATTTTCCATTGTCAGTACGAAGTGTACCAATTTTAGATTGTGCTTGGTTTTCTATCAATGAATGAAAGTCCTTGAATGTTTGAAATGCTTCTGATTTTGTCTTTAATGAGTAAATCCAACACATTATTGAGTAGTCATCAACAAAGGTCATAAAATACTTATTCCCATTGGCAGAAGGAGTTGGCCTTGGGCCACATAAATCAGAATGCACTAATTCTAATTTCCTACTTGCTCTGAAATTAGATTCATGGAATGGAAGCTTACTATGTTTCCCTAATATACATGCATCACATTTTCTCTTCTCTTTGGGAATGGTGGGAAAACCAAATACACCATTCTTTCTCAACAAATGAAGACTGTTATAAGTCAGATGACCAAATCTTGCATGCCACAATAAACTTGATGACAAATTACCTTCTCCATGCTGAGAGAGGTAGGCATAGTTCTGAACCCTTGCAGATGAACCCTTTAGATTCAGTAGCTTCCCATCTTTGTATCCAGTCATGATGACTTGGTTGTTAGAGGATTTTCTTATTTCTACGATTCCATAAAACATGTGGATGGAATGGTCTTTCTGTCGAATCTGCACCAAGGATAGCAGGCTTCTCTACAACTCTGAAACATAAAGAACATTCTTCAACAAGAAATCAGGGAATCTAGGCATCTTCAGTCAAATGGTTCCCATTCCCTTTGGTTTAAGACTTGACTTATCTGCAAATTAAACTATGCCATTTATTGTTTCATTAAGTTCTTCAAAACAGTCTTTTCTAAAAGTCATGTGTGATGTTGCACCAGTATCAAGTAGCCAACAATCTATGTAAGATGAAAGTGAACTCATTTCATTAATACCAAGATTACAATGTGCAACAATACAATGAGAAGAATCTGAAGATTTACTAGCATCTTGGTTCTTATTTTCATCTTTCTTCTGGTTATGTCTGTCTTTGATGGAGTCCCACGAAGCCCAACACTGATTTGCTATGTGTCCAATCTTTCCACAACGCTTGCACTTCAAATCTGATCTTTTGCTGGAGTTGTTTTTGCCTCCTCTACCTCTGAAGTTTCTTCTTCCTCCACCTCTCTTGCTGCTTTCTCCTTTGGGATGATCTTTGGATTGGTCTTTGGTGTGGTTCTTTGCTTTTTGAGCAAAGCAAAGTGATTCTCCAGAATGCTTGGTTGTCTTCTTACCAAAAGCTTTCTATTTGTCAGCTATCTTCTCTACCTGGGTGTCAAATGTCAGTGATTTGAACTTGTCACTTGCTTGCAACGACTCAAGATAGTTGGAGTGAGAAGGATACAAATATTTTACAAATGCTGCAAGGTGAAGATCTGGTTTCATACCAGAGGCTTGAATCTTGTGCATGATAGCTTTGATTTCAGAGGAAACTAACATGGGATCATTATCTTTTACTTCTAAACTAAATAGTTTTAGTATTAGTTGAATAACTTCCATTTTAGAGTGTGAATCATACAGATCTTTTAACATTTTTAGTGCTTCAAAACATGATTTTGCAGGCAATATGTGCTGGCTCACCTCTTCACTGACTGTGGCAGTGATTACCGCTAAAGATTTCTTGTCTTTTGTTTTCCAAATGGCCTTCTCTTTCTCGGATTTTGGAGGTCCTGGGTCTCTGGTTATGGGCTCTCCAGCTTCTGTCTCTATTGTGGTGCCTTCATAAATACCATCCCAAAGGTCATTGTAGATGAAGGAAGATTTGATCTTCCTCCACCATTCTGGATAAGTGTCTTTGCCAGTGAGAGTGGCACCAACTAGAAATGCTATAGATTGCATCTTCTGTGATTGAATCTTGCAACTAAAACAATAGGAGAAAAAGAATAAAGAGTAAAGGTGCAGGTCTAAGTCTCTGCCACCTTCCTCAAGCTTTACAACAATGTCAATGATAATCAGTCTTCAAAGCGGTCACAGCAAACACCAACAATCTTCTCCTATACTGGTCACAATTTCGAGCTCAAAGCATAGCTTTAAATCGAAAGGAGAAAATACAATAATTCCATGTTATAACATTCATAGCAGCACTTCGTAGAATATAAAACTCTTCATGCAACAGTCATGGTTCCAATATAGAAATTACGAGGCTCTTCACTCAATGAAAATAAACAAATGCTTGTAGAAGTTTCTAGATAGACTTCACGCAAAAATCTAGGGTTTATGAATAATATGAATCGCTTCAGAAAAGAGAAGCGCAACATGCACTTCTTCTCCAACATATCAACTATCAGTCATTGGTTTTCAATGAGCCTGAGGCAACAATACTCAGCTTGACTTCAATTTTCACCAGAATCTATGTCGTTTCAAATTATTCTACAAATCCACAGTGTCTTCATAGAGCAAGTACCTGGTTCATCATTGCATCATGCTTCCAGAATGATTCATCGCCATATTGCTTAGCCTCGCCCAGTATATTGAAACTCCATGGAAATGTAAGTAGGGGTGATTTACGACCCTCCGGGATAGTTTACAAACCATAATACAAGAGAAAGGGCCTTAATCGTAGGTGGAGGAAATCTCAGCACTGGCACAAAGAGAGAATCGTAGCTATAGTATTTTCAAGAGGATTCTCACAACATCTTGAGAATGTTATTTTGCAACAACAGAATGATGAATGGAACGATGATAAGGGGAACACCGTTACAAAATTTGGGTTAGGTAAACTAATGGTCTGATAGTCGAGAGAGTGTGGCTAATTAAGGAATTAGATATCTTAGCAATTATCAAAATGCAGAATAATAGTTTACCTCAGACCTCAAATTAGAGTCATTGAAGAGTACCGCACACACTTTGTGGCTCGCAAGAAGCAGGAGAAGTGCACACAGGTAACCTAGAATTAATTAGCCAATTTGTCATCGATTTCATTTGGAGAATCCACCATTTCTACAATTAAAGACAAGCTGCAGAATACGAGCAGCTCCACGCAGTTGATGAAAGCGTGAGTCTCCACAAAGGAAAAGCCTCAACAACAATATGCAAGAGGAGGAGGGTGACTCATTCAGCTCAAAGAGATACTATCGCATCACTCATGAATGATAGAGCAGCCAGCGCATGCACCAATGCATGCAATCTGCAGACTGAGGAAATCCCAGGGTGCAGATAGTAGCAGAATGCAGACTGTACATGCAGGAGTTATGAATCGCTCTGATACCACTGTTAGGTGAAATAACTCCCGAATCCATTTATTCCATTGCAATATCATTTATTTATACATTACATATGCTGGTTGAGTTTCATCTTCCGACCAGCCTTTTTAGCTTCCTACATAACTATTCATTTTCCTTTATTTATTTACAAAATATAATCCCGACGGATTATATTCCAACAGTAAGCTTTTATTGAATGAATGGTAAATGTTTTTTTATGATGAAATCTGCATGAATTTGCATGTATTTTTTTTTCAAGTATATGCATTGGGTATGGGGAATTGAGAGTGATGTAGGGGGGGAGGGGTCATAAGAGCTTCCACCTTTACATGGTTTTCCCTATTCAATAGAGAATATTAAATTATTCTTGAAACATAGTGTAGCTCAATGAATGGTAAGAAATTATCCATTTCCCATAGTTATTTCTTTGAAGCATTATTGTCATAGATTGTATTCCATGACTTAAAAAATTTCTTCTGGTGTAAAATTGTAGTGTTAAAATTTTACTATGGCTATTTCACTCATCCCTTGGAACTTGTTACAGATAGACTTGGGAAACATTTTGAAATTTCTGAAGAAAAATTGGTGTTTTGATGTGATCGGTGGTGTTATAAACTTTGTTTTGATGTTCTCCATGTTTCCTTAGGTGAACTCTTATTACCCATTATTTTACTTGAATATTATTGTAATTTACATTATTAAATTAAAATGTCCATCAAACGTAAAATGTTTAATATTAATGTAATATTTCTTCATTGATACTACTGAGACTGTATTTTTTTAGCTTCATTTCGTTATTTTCATAAACAAGCAAATCTTTATTTGAGGGGTCCTACCATGAAATTATTGCAATAGGAAAATATTTGTAGTATGTTGAAAGATGTCTTGAAAGGTAAAGCAAATGTAGACATTGTCAAGATCCACAAATCAAGGAAATTTGTTCCAAGAAATTATAAGTATCGGCAACATACGTGTATTTATAGGACACAGGTAAGAGACATGATGCAATATCATGACATACTTTTAAATTGTAGTTGCTTTAAAACGTTTTTATTTATAGCCATCAATTTTCATAGTTCTTTCACAACTATTGGGATTTTTTGTACACAATTATAGACAAGAAAACCACTAAATTATTGAGTCCAAAATTCAAAACATTGTCCTCTTTTTTCATATTGACTTGATGGTATTCAAAGAATAAATATGTAAAAGAGCACGCTTCATTTCCCACATACACAAATAACTACCTTCTAAAATACAAATAGACCTTGAAACCATCCATATCTTTCTTGCTCTAAATGACAATGTGATTAATCCAAATAGACTCTTTTATAGGAAATATCAGACCTATAAACATCTTTCCCTTACTCTCCTCAAAATATTGTTCCAAAAGTGATCTTGTACAATGGCCAAATGGGTTCCTTTTATAGTCGAAGGATGGTTTCATTGTTGTCTCGATTACATTTAACGCCATTGGTCACATGGCCTCAATATTTTGTTCGGTTAGCTATGCATTGGTCTCAACGTTTACAAGTTGAATCAAACCACCATATCTCGCTAATGGAGAATATTTTCTAGTTGTACCATTTCCTAGAGATGGCTCAATATTTAGATGTCATGTTTTTTATGAGATCCGAGGAGGATACCACTACTTGTTCCATGATTTTGGAGGTTGTGTTTCCATCTTCTTTCATTATCCTGTTCATGGGTGTCTAAACTTATACATACAGGAAGTGATCATTCACAAACTAGAGATATTGTGATACTTCTCCAAACCTTGCACCACAAGCCCATTACTTCCTTAGTTCACATGCCTCAAATACTGTAGTTGTTAAGCATCATTCAATATTCCTTGACATGGATGCATAGGACATACTATATGCGAGGACACATAATAATTTTGTATGGTTACTATATGCATGGCTTCCACACGGTTACAAGGTTGTGTCGATTCCTTACATAATGTTCCCTCCCCCCACCTAAATCAAGTGGTTAGGCACCCATCGCTGGTTTCTTCCCTTCAGCCTTGTATGTTAAAGGATTTTTGACATGATACTCCTTTTTTCCTTCCAAGTTTTCCTATCTAGCATTTTTCAGAATGAGGAATAGTTAGATGATCTTATTTGGATTTGCATGGGCTCCATCACAACAATTGATGATGACAAGGATTCCTAACCTCCCTCCTCTTCTTATACTTCTGTATTTGATATTGATTAGCGTCCCGTTTCTTTCCAAGGTTTAGTAGTTTAACTTCTAGTGTTCCATTTCTCATGTATTTCTCTTTTTTCTATTGCTTTGTATCTTTGATTAGAATTTAGGAGTGATATTGACACTCCCACTTTGAGGTGTCTAATGACTATATTTTATATCCACAACAACCTATTCTTTGGTCATTCCCAGACATTACTAAATTATCCTATCTCATATGATATCATGCTTTTATGTTCCCCCAAATCTCAAACACAATACAAAGGACATCAAGAGGGATTATGTATCAATGCAAATTTGCATTTATTGATCTTTCATTTTTATTGCTAGAACTGTTAGAAACATAAGATATTTTACCCTCATATTTCTAATTTGCATATGAGATTTACTGCGATTTGTTTTCCATCATTTTCACCTTTAACTATTGTATAGAAAATTGTTCATGATTACCATTACATATGCAATTTTGAAACATTCTTTAAAAACTAAACACATCAAATTTATAGGTGGAAACTAGGCCATGCTAGCACGGTGGAGAGAGTCCCCTATATGTAATTCCATGCCAGGAGACTAATGGAGTCGATGGTTCATTGATTGGACCTTCGATTGATGATTTATGTCCAGTTGAAAGTCACCTCAAAATGAAGTTTAGGGACACTTGGTGACTTTCAGTCCCGTAGCAAAAAAAAATAGAGCAGCATAATTGCATGTTGTTGGGTCCTATAGGTGTGTATGGGAAATGTCGATATGGGAACACTACCAATAGTTGCATGGTACCACCAATGCAAGAGTTGCATTCAAGGGAACTAAGAAAAACTCTAGTTAATTAAATCAATGCACAATGTAGTCAATGGGCCATGTTAACATGATGGAGAGTCCCCCTAGATGTAGTCGCATGCCAGGAGACCAACGGAGTTGACGGTTCATCGATCTGACATTCGGTCGATGATTTATGTCCAGTTGAAAGTAGCCTCAAAATGTGGTTCGGGGACACTTGGTGACTTTCGGTCCTGGAGTGAAAAAAAAAACGCAACAACATAATTGCATGTCGTTGGCTCCTACAAGTGTTTATGTGAAAGGTCGATATGGGAACACTACCAATAGTCACACGGTGGATTTTTTTGCAGAGTTGACCCACCAATGCAAGAGTTGCAAGAGTTGACTAATGAATGTAATTAATTGTGCATTAATGTAATTAAATGTGCATTAATATAAAAAAATCATTAAAATCAAATTGCAACAACTCGAGAGCATGTTATTTTTCGAATTTTATTTGGTGGTGTCTTAAGACACCGTTAGTTCTTGGTGCCTCCAATGTGCCATAGATCGTGTTTGTAACCTAGGCACACAAAAAGATAAACATTAGTAATCTCATCAAAAAATAAAGAGAACCAATGAAATTGTGCAAAAACTCTCCTGAGGGTGTAGGATCATGTTTATACTATCCATCATACTGTGAATAGGAGGATGTCTATGAATGGTATTTGTCAATCATAGGTTAGTACATTGGGAGTAAACTAAAGGCTAACTCATTGAAATTGTTCTTCAGCACATACTTTAAAGTTTAAATAGCGCACCTGACAATCTATCCACACTAGAAAATATAGTAACACCCGACAATGTACTCACTCGAGTAAGCCATCTATATCATCTATGTTGATGATGGTGCCCATCAATATCTCATGCTCTAAATGAGGTAGCAAGTATCATACATGCGACCTATTTTTGTTCGAAAGTGTGCACAATTTGATGTTTATACCAACTATCAGGTTGGTGAAGTGGTATACAATAGTTCCTGGTCTATAATCCTGATATGCATACCCACCCTTTCTTTTCTGTTGTGTTGCTAGTTTCAAGTACTCCCCTTTTATAACCATCAATCCAGTTGGGAATTTAATATTTTCATCATTTGTAACATATTCAAGAATGGTTTGTTTCCCCTCTAAGCAACGAGCCAACCAATAGTCAGAACCCGATTGATTATTTTTTGGGGCAATCACTGCATATATATGACCTATGAAAGGAAATAGGTCGAGTTAACAATGCATTTATTAAAAAAGGTCTTGCATGTAACATAAATAAAATTTCTTTAAATGTAAAGGATTGTAGTGATTTAGGTACTACAAATTTACGTTTTTTGTACCTGCTTGTATGCGATCCGATATGTGATCATATTCTATAGAAATACATGTCTGATTATCTTCCAAATGGTCTATTTCATTAGACTCCTTCAAATCACTTACAAATGTCACTTAATCCCTTGTATCAACCGTATTTGTATACTCACAATCATCCCATTCATCGATGTTACATGAGCCGCAAAAGAAATCCTTCCATCCTATCCAAATTTGTAGGGTCGAGTTGTCTAAGCTTATAATTGAATTAAACTATCAAGTTCCATGCACTTTGTTCACTCGATGTGTGTTGGATCGGTCCACATTTGTCACCTCCCAGAATATTCTTCGCACTAGGTTTTTCCTTGTTGCTTGTTCTCCTATCACAGATGCACACTATTTCACTATAAATGCAACGTCTCGAAGGTGACCACCTATGAACTTCATCTGTTCTATTATAAGGGAATTTTTTATACATACACCAACATCATCATGCTCTTATTTTCCATGACCAATTTCAAAGTGGTTCCATATATGTGGCACCTTGTATTTTATGTGCAACAAACACAACCATTGGAATACACGTGCATTCTTAAACTGTCCATCACAACCATCTGACCAAATCAAATGACGAGAAATGGTATATCCATAGCTATCACATTATCATAGAACAATTTAAAGCAATGTTGCACATAATAGATGTCATAGGTCCGGTCGTCATTTATGTAGAAGTGAGTTTCTTTCAATATCACACTTTTCTCTTTATTGCTATCTGGCCAATGTCGATAAGTGATATGGACCATTATGCTCACATGCTCTAAGAGATAGTATTGAATTTGTATTTCATTTTGTGGTTGTAGGGTGTAATTTTATACAAAGTCAACCACTGATAGTATTGTTCCGAGAGGGAAGGTGTCTTGGCATCTTCTGAATTGCTCATCTTGCCATCATGCCATATCGACATGCTGAATGTATTGTTGGAACTTTCCACGAAACTATGAAATAAATTCACATACTTGTACCTGGTGGGAAACAAAATAAACAATGTTATCATAACAACATAAAAATATTTACATGAATATTAATTTATGTTAATAAACAATGTTATAAAACAACATAAACAATATAGTGATTTAAATGAATATTATTCGTGTACATTGTCACCTGTGAAGTCACCAATTAAATCTTCCTGCTTTCTTTCCCATGATGTAGGTGATATGTCTCATATTGTTAGTTCTGCTTCTTGACAATTCTATTCCCAAATGGTTGATGTTTACTCTCATGGATGCAATCAGACCATAATTATATCCCACCACATTTGTTGCAATAACCCTCTACAGATTGTTTTTAGTAATATGTTTTCCCATATTTGCTTGGACACATTATGCTATGGATGAAATCTCTAGATGACATTGGAGGTACTGTACTTGAGCATTCCTGCACATGGTTAGGATGAAAAAATGACGTATATGTGCAAATGTATGATAATATATATCAAAATCTATGTGGTACCTACAACAACAAGTTTTTCGGATGGTATGGATTCTAACATACCAAGGCTTGCATTTTTCAAAATATCTTTGCCCGAGCCTTAGCTCTACGTGGGAAATTTTAAACATCTCGAACAAATGATTTTGTGTCATGTCAAGATAATGTTTAAAATGCGGTTCATTATTCATAGAACCCCTACAACGTTTTAACACATCCTTTTTGTTAGAAGAAAGCCTAGTGTTATCGTGCCAAAATGTGTGCACTAGTCCCTTCACTACTTCGACTAACTTCATGTCTGTACGGGGAAACCTATCACTAAATTCCCATATTTTTTCCATTTGTCCCTCTAGATCAAGGTTGTCTCTTCTTACTGAATATTTTTTAAGTGTATTTGGATGTAAAGGCACAAATTGTGATGCGCATTTAAGTAAACGATGTCGTCTTGGGGATCTACTTACAATTGATTCAGCTAAGGTGTGATGAGCCACATTACAGTCCCATGAACAAGTTTTTTTACCAATCGATGTGAATGCAGCAACAAGAGATTTAACAATGTGGTTGCTTGATTCGATATTCTTAAATGTTCTTATGCCTAAATTTCTTCTAACAATTGACATACTCCTAGATTTAATCAAAGCTAAAAATAATTGACATTTACCGACTTAAATTTTTTTATCAAAATATTGTTTCATTATTTGAGAACAATGAAAAAGGATAGTGCGTTTAGGCACCTTCTTCCATGGAATTCAATTTTCTCTCGTCCACTTGTATGTGCTTAGGATTTGTCTTTCGCGTTGATGCGATCGTTTTTTCCATTTGAAATGTTGGAGTGACGTTTACATCCACTACAAGGAGACAATTTCAATTAGGATATTGAAACCACCTCGCATGGTTATCACAGATCCACATTTTCATTGTCAGGAACATAATGATTGAACTCTTCACAAAATTGTCCGCTTAATAATGCACCAATATTTTCATCTTCCCCATAACCAGCTTCCATTAACGTTTCATTATCCTCCTCAACCTCTATGTTAGGTATCTATTCTTTTTCCCGAGATGTTGAGGCGTAAGTATTTGATGCAAAGTGTAGTGTTCCATCCAATGAACTTGATACTAAAATGTGGGTCACTGGAGAATGAATGGTATTGTACACTATCGAATTCCTTTGCTTTGACTCTTCCTCTGGGGTATCCAACATTGTATTTTCTATTGAATTTTTCTACTTCAGCTATTGAGTGGGAATGGGAATATTTACCCATTGATTGAATGCCGACGATTTCTTGATTCTCCCCTCTTCTTTTCTCTTTTTTTTTCCAGCTTCTTCCAGTGTAAGCACCTTCCTCGCTGATTTACAACCTCTATTACGTACATTCCCTATTGAAATCCACCAAAACTTGTAAAATACCTATGGATTTGTGTAATAAATGATGAAATGACAGGTTGAACATTTCTCTATGCGCGGGTTCAAAGGAATTCTGTCTTTTTCTACAGTAAAACTCGCCTGCAACCCACAACCCAACATTTTTTTCGCATATGTGAAATAATACATGTTCGTTTTAATGCATATGCGTTATGGATACAATGATTTACCCCAAACAATTTCTATGTAAAACATGATTATCATATCACATATGCGATATAGCTCATATTCGATATAAACCACTTATACTATGAAACAAGAACTATATACTATGAACGAGAACTCTACCCATAAAAATGATGATTTTTGCAAAAAAAACACCAAAAACACCCCCCAA
>LPNX011232423.1:265677-355677 GCA_001517045.1 Pseudotsuga menziesii
GTAGTTTTCATCTTCTCTAGAATATGTTTATTGAGCAATACCAAAGGATCCATTTACAAGTCCTTCATCAATCCATAATTTTGAAGTGACGATCACTAAAGATTTGGCCATCCATTTTTTCATTATAACATTTGTTTTTTATTGTTAAAATAACATTAAGTGTAATAGGAGCACTTTGGGGATCTTGCAGACATAGAAGACCCAATGGAAGAGCACATTGATGTCCCTGAGGAAATTCAAGCTCCAGAAAATTCCAATGTCGATGAAGAAATTGGCATGCATGATATTGTTGAATAGTTTCATGTTTTGAAGAAAATGTTAATTTTGACAATTTTTGACAATTTTTTGATGAGATATATTAGTAATGTTTTGACTTTCAGACTTTATTTTAGAAATAAAATTTCTAAATATAATGTTTTTAATATGTTTTTTACAAATAATTTGTATATTTTTTCTCGACTTTATGTGAGTCGTCACTTTTCGATAACTAATATGAAATATGATCATTTTTAGAGAAAAATTCTCTGAAAATTCATTGAAAATGGTTTTAAATGTCTTTATTTTCTGGAATTATTTACAATTTTGTCAATAAAAATGCCTTATTTTGTACATAAAAATGTCTTATTTTATAGAAAAAATCATAAAATGTATATGTTTTTCTTTATAAATTGCTTAAAAATGTATGTTATTTTGTTAAATTTCAAAAAACACACTTGAAAATAGAAATTAAAAATATTTTACAACAAAGATAATTCAAAGGCCCCAAAAAATGTCTGAAAATGAAAATGTGTGATACTGGCATCAACCATTTTTGAAACGGGGGTAAAAATAGCTACTAAAATTAGGAGAGAGAAAAACGAGAACTGTGTCGAGTTCTCGTTTCATAGTATAAGTGGTTTATAACACATATGCGATGTAGTGCATATGACATAGGAGAAATTAACAATACATCCATTAACCTAAAAGAGGGGGGGGTAATCAAAGGAGGGAGAGAAAGGTGTAGAGGGAATCATGGGAGGGATGGATGGGTAGGGAAGAGATATGGGGGGGATGAAGGGAGTAGAAATATAAGGGGAAGGAAGGAATGGGTAGGGGAGAGATATGAAAGTGGGAGGGAGGGATGGGATGGGGGGTTAAGATATATAGGGGGGATGAGAGAGGGATATATATAGGAGGGAGGGATGATTGGGTGCAGAAAATATCTAGGGTAATGGATGGAGGGACAAATGGGGGGGTGGTTAAAGAGTGAGAGGGAGGAGAGGGATGGATGGAGTGGTTGTATAGAGAGAGGTATAGAGTGAGTGAGTGAGAGAGACAAATGGGGGGTGGTTAAAGAGTGAGAGGGGGGAGAGTCAAAGAGAGAGAGAGATGGAGGGAGAGACAATGATGGATGGAGGGATGGTTAGAGAGTCAAGAAGTGGGATAATAACATTGAAAGAAGAGGGATAATTTAGAGAAATAAAGGATGATCAAGGATGGTTACACCAAGGGATAGAGAAGAGGGATTGTGTGTGTGAGAGAGAGAGATAGAGAGATAGAGAGAAGGTTATATAAAAAGAGATGGAGATAGAGTGTGTGGATGTGTTTGAGGGAGATAAAGGGGGAAGGTTGGTTATAGAGGGAGAGGGGGTTTGGTGTTTCAAGACCAAGAGGTGTGTAAGTTTGTTTGATGGGGGAGTGGTGAGATAAGGAAGGAGAGGGGAGAGAGGAAGAGAGGGAGGGAGGGGGAGAGAGGAAGAGAGGGAGGGAAAGGGGTGAGAGAGAGGGTTGAGGGATGGTTATAGATGCAGAGAGATAGTGAAGGAGAGCAATAGCAATGGTTAGTTAGATATGTGTGGAGAGAGGATGTGTGGATGTGTGTGAGAATGGAAAAGGGGATAAGGTTGGTTATAGAGGGAGAGAGGGTGTGGTTTTTCAAGACCAAGAGGTGTGTAAGTTTGTTCAAGGGGAGAGTGGCAAGATAAGGAAGTTTGGTTATTAAGCTCCTTATTCCATTTTGGATTGGTTAAAAAATACTATTAAATATCCCATGCATGCTTCTAATCATTGGAGACTTATAAATTGAGTTGTTCTTGTGCTCACTGAAAGTTTAGCTTCAAAGGTTGGAATTGGTTCTTAGTTTAGGATCAGATTAGATGATGTTATGGGTTGTAGCAATAGAATACTGGTGGTGAAGGAATTATATTTTTTCTTACATAGTTAGAATATTTTCATTCTAACTCATATTGCTGATGAAGATGCCTCTTTAACCTGGAAATGGGGATGGAAGACCAACTTCACTTGATAGGTCGATTGAAAGATCAATTGAATTGTTTTCTTTTAGAACTAAAATTCAGACAAGTTTAGCTAAACTAAGATCCAGATGTTTTGATCAAGACTCTAAATAAGAATGGAGGAGGTTATACATTGTAGATAGACCGTCAAAAGCTTATGAATGTGGAGGATTTGGAAGATAGATGGCGGCAGGAAATAATTTGCAGAATTAAAGTTCCAAAAAGTCTAAAATTTTCATGTGGCTTGCTCTCACCTCAAAATTATTCACCGAATATCTCTATCAAAAGAAAAATAATGAAGGTCCTAAAATATGTTATATTTGTTAGCAAGGTGGAGAAGAAATATCCCACATCTTCATGAAATGTCCCTTTTCTCTTTAGTATTGTAATAAGATAGAATGTTGGTTAGGAATGATGGATATTTAGAAGTACAAGTTTGTGGAGGTAGGCCTAAAAATATGGTTTTCATGAGAATATCTAAACAATTATAGAGCAATTACTTTCCTAACTAGGTGGAATCTTTGGAGTTCTAGGAATGCCGTGTCTTTTGAGAACTGTCCCTGTCTTTTGAAAATCGTCCCTCCCATTCTACATACGTTTCTACTTATATGTTCTCTTTGGATAAACAATCGAAGGAAGAGTCGAAGATTAAGAACAATAAATATAAAATGCATATGCATTATAACGCATATGCATTTTAGTTTGCATATGCATTTTGTTTCACATATTCATTTTGTATCGCATATGCGTTTTGTAAAATTTAAAATTTCAATGGGAATAAGGCTTGGCATCATGTTCGAAAATAGCTTTGGACTACCGAACCTATTGGCTAGGACAAATAAACCAGGGCTATTTCCTGCATTGCAAAACTCTGTGAATATGCTCAATTTTGACGGTGTTTTTTGCTATGACAAACACAATATTTTTTTCTATGAAAATATAGAATATTGTAGAATACAATCTTAGGATTATGAATATGTAACTTTTTTCTACAAATCTATGTTTTATTTATTTATTATTATTTTTCTAAATGGCACACATCATTTTTTGAAAATAGATACATTCATTGTTTTTTATATAACTTTTGATTTCCTTCACCATTTCACAATAAAACTATATGGTGCACTAGAGGAAAGAGAGCTCTACAATCTTATATATGTATATCAAGAATTTCATTAACTTTATCCCCTAAAGCGTTGCACTGGCACATAATGTTTTGGTTTCAAGGTTTTGAGACTTCAATAATTAATAATAAAAAATTCATTTTTTTTTTGAAAAAATAGTGTTGCACTAGTACCATATGTCCTTCATATGTTTACTGGAGTTTATCCAAAAATGACATAATTTACCTCATATAGTGTTGCACTAACACAAACATATATGTTATGATGTGGTGAAAATTTGAAAACCCAATTTAAGGGAAACTAATTGTACTTCATCTTCAAATCGGTTAGGGAAGTACCTCTAATTGTGACATCTTCAAATCGGTTAGGGAAGTACCTCTAATTGTCACTTAAAGTCAGAGGTTCCATGTTTTTTCAGTGTTCTGTGGCATCTAAAGTGCCTTTAAAGGAGTCCATGATTGTGCATCATCCCTATGCTCTTTACCATCTATATCTCTTGTCTACTTATATAAATGCATGTTTTCTTTCTATAAATGCATATTTTCCTATGCTTTCTAGAAAGTGTGCCTCTACTACCTCCTCTTAGGTTAACCTTGATTTGTTAAATAGTCATTGAGTTAATCTTGGTTTAGGTCAAAGAAGGTGGTTTTTTTGGGCCCAAGGTATTCAATGTAATGAATCTTATAAAAAAGTTCAAAAGAAGGTGGTTTTTTGGGCTATTGGTATTTGGTAGCCCATGACATTGGCCCAAGATATTCAATGTAATGAATCCTATAAAAAAATTGAAAAGAAGGTGGTTTTTTGGGCCCATGGTACTTGGTAGCCCATGATATTGGCCCAAGGTATTCAATGTAATGAATTCTATAAAAAGGTTCAAAGAAGGTAGTTTCTTGGGCCCATGGTATTGGTACCCCATGATATTGGACCAAGGTATTCAATGTAATGAATCCTCCATTGTAATGTGGCATGAAGGTGAGTGGGTGAGCTCACTTAGCTCATATTGGCACGTTTTGGCTAAGGGTAGTGAAGATCTTCACTTATGCTAGTTTTTCTCCTTATGGGGTTTTCCAAAGTAAAAATGAGAGTCAAATTGTTATAAATAAATATTTGTCCACAAATTAATACACATTGGGTGTTCATCATTTTATGTTCATCATTATATCTAAAGACTTTACTATTAAGTCATGCTAATCAAGATTTACACCATCTATTAATTTCCAAAATGCAATCAAGAATTTGAGGCCGGTGTTGTAACTCAGTAGAGAGAAACGAAACATATGAGCGAGTTGATCTCCTGAAGGAAAGGATGTCATAGGAGCTAAATGCTTGTACAAAACAAATCATAATAGAGATGGATTGGTTGAAAGGTACTAAGGCTAGACTGGTAGAAAAAGGTTACTCATAATTACAGTAAACATTTTTTCATGTTGTAAGACTAATAACTTAGTTTAAATAAAAGTTTTTAATTAGATTTGTTAATTTAGTTTATTTTAATGGTGTTTTGAACGAGGAGATATTTGTAAATAATTCATAAAGATATGTTAGGATTTACAAGTTGAATAAAGATCCATATGGACTTCAGAAATTTCCAAAGGCTTGGTACGCAATAATAGATGAATACTTTAAGAAAAGTACAAGTGAGCCAACTCTCTATGTATCCAATGGTAAGAATGAATTGTTGACTGTATGCTTGTACAGATTATTTTATTTAAATTCTAAATAACAAGCTAAAAAGTACAAGTGAGCGAACTCTCTATGTATCCAATGGTAAGAATGAATTGTTGACTGTATGCTCGTACAGATGATTTAATTTAAATTCTAAATAACAAGCTGTTGATGGATGGATGTTTTTAAAACTATAATGGCAAGTGAATTTGAGATGACACATTTGGGTTTAATTATTTGGTTAACATGAAAGTTACTTGATTGATGGAATCTTTATTACACAGAGAAAGTATGCAGATGATTTACTTGACAAAGAGAATATGCTTCTGAGGTGAGGTATTATCTCGTGATATTCAAAGAAGCAATCAACTAATTCCTTGTCAACAACAATGGTTGCAACAACTTAAGTGACACGTTAGGGAATTTGGTTGAGATGAGTATCGGCAGATTTAAGAAGGAACAAAGTGTGATTACTACCATTTTTTGTAATAATAATTTATGACAAAATGTCTTGTATTCCATTGGGCAGAGATAGAATATACATTATGCCTTATCACTTTATCAAAGATCATGTCATGTGCTAGATGGTAGGATTGAATTGAAGTTTTGCAGATCTACTATATTTGGATTAAATTTAATTTTTTTTAGAATTGGTACATGAATATATGAGTGGGTGTAATGGTTAAGAATATGTGTTATTTTTTTTGTTTCTTCCTACTTAGTTACAAGTTATTGATATACACAGACTGTTCCCATTCCCAGATTTAAAAAAAATAAGTTCACTAGATTAAACGCCTAATCGCTGGATTGACAAAGAATGAGAAGACGAGCGGCAGATGTAAAACATCGCGGGGAAGAGGCCGTGCATTAGTATTTGACAAGGTGACGAATATGTGGCAGACATACAACGCGAAACAACAATAAGAGATGTCGCTCTCCTGAAAAAGACCTTCAATGCAGATATCTACACAGATTGACCTCTTTGCCAACTTGCGTTTCATTGTGGCCAGACTCAGAGCAATTGAAAGGACAATATAACACTTGGCAAGATTCCCTATAACCAGTAGAGAAGTTTGAAACCGAAAGCTCCATTATCTCCCGTCCCAATAAAATCGAATATGCTCAATACATCCATCTTGCATTTCACAGATTCACAGGTTGCAGATTTTCCTTTCCGAAAAGTCATGATTTTGTATTTGTCTCATTGGTGAATGACGTTTTGTTCACAGCAATGAAGTTAACTCGAGCGCCTGAATTATCAAATGCTAATATGCGCCCATTCAGCGTTTGTTTTAATATAGCGTTCCATCGAAGTCAATTTTGAAACTACTTATTTTCAAATGTTAAGTCAATAAGTTTTTTCTATTTTTTAAGTGGAAGCGTATCATTTAGATAAAATTTTAGGTTGATAATAATTTTTTATTTTCAGTGGGAGCGTATCATGTAGATAAAATGTTAGGTTGATAATAATTTTTTATTTTCAGTGGGAGCGTATCATGTATGTAAGAGAAAATCGGACTGGCATTGTAGTAGAGTTTCAGCCGCCTATAAGGGAAAATCACCTCATTGATGGCATTGTAGTGGGCAAGAACATTCGGTTTGACTGGGAAATTAGAAGATATATGGAGTATGAATATGAAAGGAGAGAATATTGGAAAGAAAAATTTTAATTATTTTTCAACCATATATGATAACCCGATTGACATTTTATTTTTAATTATAGTTAATTATTTTTTTCTCAATTTAATTTTAATTTATTAATATATAAATTAATTAATATATAAATTAGATTAGATTAGCAGTATTGTCAATTTAATTAGTTTCAATTTTTATTTAGTTAACACAGCCACAAGTAAAATGGCTGGTAAATATCTATAGACACAACCAACCACTTAACCATTTGGTTGGATAAAGATAACTACGTATTAACAAATACCAAAATATTTAATTTTATATCCATTATTCAAACCAAATCTGAATTAATATTAAGAACAAAACAAATACTATTTAATATACAAAAAAAACCAAAAAACTAATATGAAAAAAAAAATTATTACCAAACAAATACTATTTAATAAAAAAAAAACAAAACCTATATGAAAAAACAAACACAAATCCTTACCATTTTTTTTAACCACCCTAAATATTAATCAAAATACAGTTAATCAAAAACCATGAAATGAATGGATATACCATTGCACCAAAAAATCCTGACCAAAATCTAGCAAAAATGGTTAAAATTGCATAATCGAGTTCCCATTTTTGTAACCAACCTTGCAATTTCAACAACCAAAATCACAACAAAATTCCCTCTAGTAAATTTCGCCCACAAAACACTAGTCTAAAATTTAAGTCACTCCTAAATGAATCTATACCATTGTTATATAAAATCAAATAAATCCAAAATCTTAAATAATATCTCCATACTTATCAACATAATTTTTTAAAAGTGTCTGGCATTTTAAATGCACTGACATCACTTTTATGGGCAAAGATCTTCCATTCATCGCAATCTTTCTTTATTTAAAACTCCAATTACCATAGTGTCACCACACATCATCATATGTTCTGCATAGTCGAATCTTTTTTTATTTAAAACTCCAATTACCATAGTGTCACCACACATCATCATATGTTCTGCATAATCGAATCTTTTTTTATTTAAAACTCCAATTACCATAGTGTCACCACACATCATCATATGTTCTGCATAGTCGATACTGCGGGGCCCATACGGTGTCATGCCTCTTTTCTAAAGTGGCGTTCACATCCCAACTGCACTAGTACCACTACAAGCGCCTATAATTATCTGCAGAGAGACAGAGAAATGGAATCATATCTTACAAAGGCCTCCAAGAATTGATGGAGATGATGTTGGTTCTGGATATTCATGCATGGCTTCTGCTATTGCTAACGATGCTAAGCAGCAATTTGCTGTTATCCTCTTCCAATGCAACCACACCACTGTCGAATTCGAATCCGTTTGTGTTTACGAGTGTCGATGGTCAGAGAGCTGCTGCAAGAAGATATGATTACATTGTAGTTGGAGGAGGAACGGCCGGCTGCCCCCTCGCCTCAACGCTGTCTGCTAAGTATTCGGTTTTGCTAATTGAGAGGGGAGGATCTCCTTACGGAGTTCCCGAAATCCAGAACGCCAACGCTTTTGGAAAGCTACTGGGGGAAACCGACAAATACACATCCCCAGCACAGTCGTTTATTACAGAGGATGGGCTCACTTTGGCGAGAGCCAGAGTTCTGGGAGGTGGAACTGCTCTCAATGCCGCCTTCTACAGCAGGGCGAGCTCAGAATATGTTCGTTATATGGGATGGGATGAAAGACTTGTAAAAGAGTCATATGAATGGGTGGAGAAGCAGAACGCCTTCCAACCAGAGCACCTCTCCAGCTGGTCATCAGCTTTCAGAAATGGGCTCCTGGAAGCAGGAGTTGTTCCATACAATGGATATACGTTGGATCATGTGGAGGGAACTAAGATCAGCGCCTCCACCTTCGACAACAATGGCAAAAGGCACACAGCAGCAGATCTTCTCAAGTCTGCGAACCACAAAAGTATCGTAGTCCTCCTCAATGCTACCGTCAGCAAGATTCTCTTCAATTCCCCTGCATCTCAAGGTAATTTATTTATATTATACACCTGCATTCAAATTCCACCTGCTGTTCTTTACATGATTGCCTTTTCACAACATTAGTTGCTAATATTGTTTACTTAATTTTCCAATCATTTATGATCAAGATTGGACTAATAGATTTATATCAAGACCTGTAAATATCAATTCAGAATTTTGAATATGAAACTTTGCAGGAAAGAAGGGTGGCTCCTCTAGGAAACCGAGGGCCCTCGGTGTAGAATTCATGGATTCCCATGGTCGGTCTTATCAAGCTTTTTTCAAGGATTCATCACGTTCCAGCGAGGTAATAGTCTCTGCAGGATCCATAGGCAGCCCCCAGCTGCTCCTCTTGAGCGGAATAGGCCCATCTGAACATCTCAAAGAATTCAATATTCCTCTAGTCCTAAATTTACCTTTAGTAGGCCAAGGGATTCAAGACAGCCCCCGTGCAACAGTAACCTTGCAATCTCCTACACCCCTGGAATTCTCCAGCATACAAGTAGTGGGTATTCTTAAAGGCTCTCAAACTTACATCGAATCCAGCAGCTTCGTCCAGCGATCTTCCAGTGTAAATGGCAGCGCATCCCCACATCCCAAGAACGTGTATGGCGGAAACATATTTGAGAAGCTGGCGTTCCCCTTATCGAGAGGAGAGCTTCGGCTACGCAGCATGGATCCTCGAGACAATCCGTCTGTTCGGTACAACTATTATTCCCACCCTCTAGACCTGAAAAGATGCGTGCAAGGCGCGAGAATGATCGCTAAAATCCTGAACACACGGTCACTGAAGAAATTTGCACATTCAACGGGTAGCAAATCCTCTAATGGCGCGACCGCCAGTGTATTTCAGTTCCTTGGGAAAGCGATGCCAAACAACACGGCGGACGATGCAGCCATGGCTCAGTTCTGCCGTGATACTGTGGCCACCATGTGGCACTTCCATGGAGGATGTCATGTTGGGTCTGTGGTTAACAAGAGATATCAGGTCAAGGGAGTCCAGAGTCTCAGGATTGTGGATGGCTCCACGTTTAAAGACGGTCCTGGAACCAACCCACAGGCCACCACTATGATGCTTGGCAGGTAAATAATAATATATATCCTTTGATATTTGAGTATGTTATAGGGTTTTATATATAAAAGGGCAACCATAGTGTTGTTACGTAATGTTGTGTATGCAGGTATATGGGAATGGCTATTCTTCGAAAACGATTCTGAAGGAAGAAGTTTTGCGAGGGCCGAAGTAATCTTGATGTAGGCGACTGATAAAGATTATCATAAGTTTTAATAGGTGCATAAAGCTAAAGTAAACGTGGCTTAGCCAATAGCTATAAGTATAGTTATCGTGTATGGGTCGCCGCGGGCCTGCTGGAAGGTTACTGTCTTGGATCTATATTCATAGATTTTGCAAGGTAATGTTGACATCACAAATTTTTTATAAATGTGTTATTAGTTTCAGGCATGAAGTTATTGCTTTTTATTAATAATGGGATGAGGTTATTGTCTTTAATTAACTATTGTAGAGGGGTAAGGTGCTTTATAGTTTATTATTGGGACAGGTTTATAATTAATTATTGTATTAATTAATTATTGTATTGAGAGTTGTGATTTGAAAATTTAAATTATCAAAAACAAAAGAATAATTAAAAAAATTTATGTTGGCAAGTTATTAAAGATAAAAAGTAACTAGTACAGCCACTTAATTTGTGGCAGATGAACACAATTTGTGATAGGTGAACACAAATACTCTAAAAGTTAAGTGTCACCATACTTGTTCTTCATGCATATTTGTAATGGTTTATTGTATGTTTCCAGTTGCTCTTATTCATGGATCAACTACAAGTTACAACTATTTTTTTCCCAATCTAAAGTTTTTTATTTTGCAAAATTAAAATTTAACTTTGTTTTAATCATAATTTTGATGGTAGAAATGAATTCAACACCATTTGATGGTAGAAATGAATTCAACACCCTCATAAACCCTCGGGCATCCAAAATTCTAAAAATTCAACAATTAGGAAGAACAACTATTTTTTTTAGGGGAATCTAAAGTTTTTTATTTTGCAAAATTAGAATTTAACTTTATTTTAATCACAATTTTGATGGTGGAAATGAATTCAACACTCTCATAAACCCCGGGGCATCCAAAATTCCAAAACTTAAGTAAATTAAATTTTGAAAAATTCCAACCAAATTTTTTCAAAATCTTGTGGAAAAATATACCTATTTCAAGACAAATGTAACACCTCCAAATTTCGTGAATACAAAAAAAAAACATAAAAAATTTGTATATGTCTATCTGTAATTATATAGGATAAAATAAATCCATATGATGTTCAAATTTGCTTAACATAAAGGACACAGTCACGACAAACAATAAAATGTGACCTAGGTCTAACTGCAAAATATAAAGGATAAATTAAACTCATACGACCTTTACAATATGTTTACTTTTATCCATTTAACATAATGACTCTTTGCGACAACATTATGATGTAACTTATTGTTACGACGACACTACATTTCTTATCGTCAAATTTATGACAGAATGTCACTTTTTTTTTTTTTTGGTTCTGTCGGTTAAAGTTATTGTGCTTGCTAGTTATGTTCTTTTTTGCAAGCCATTCGACCCTATTTAGATGCTAGGGAAAGAATGGGTTACAAGTCTTACTTAACGCAGACCTTATGTGTCTTTTGTGCAGGTGTTGTCTAAAGAAGGCTTACACAACCTAGCTATCACAAAATCCTAAACTAAGTATATATATAGCCACTCCTAAACAAGGGCCTAAGCGTTGGGCAAAAAAGAAACAAAGCTTACTTTATTCATATGACAATACAAGCATAAACATAAATGCTATGGTGTTGAACAATGAAATGGGATGGTCTTGGAACTATATGATTTGGGTGGAAAATCATACACCAAGTGGCATTAAAAGCTCACGTGATGGTTCATGTGCTACAACTGTTGATCACTACACATGTCAACTCATAAACCCTGGGGGTTTAATGCGCCTCATAAAATGTTACTTCCTTGTCCTTGTAACTTTGTTTTTGCAATGCATTCTATTGTTCGTTGTGTGTCTTGATTGGTCTACGCTTGTAATGCTATATAAATCCATAGTGTATTTCGATGGTGGGGGAAGCCGAGGTTCTCGACCCTTGACACCATTCAAACTTGTCTGTGAGAAAGAGGTTTGTTTGGATGGTTCTAGTTCCATGATGTGGTGACGCCGACGACCAAGCTCTTGCTACCATAACGGCCTTATAAAAAAATACAGGGTAAGTTATTTCTTTGGATTATGTTATCGTTTCCCATCGTCATAAAATGATTTATGATTCAATGTTTGACCTCTATGGGTTTCATGTACAAGATGTTTTTGAGAACGAGTTGCTGCTCTTGGTTTTTGATTGGATGACATGTTGAAGGAGTTACAGTCCTGGTAAGACATGCCATCTTGTTTTCCTATGGATCTGCAGCTTGCGGCTCCGTGGCTTGACCTGCATTCTCATGGCATGGATTTTATTCTCGTGCTTCCTTGTTGTTAATCGAAAAATGGTAACCTTCTTGGTTCTTCTCCGTGACATTTACTAATGGTTTGTAAAATGTTCTTCCACAACCATGAAGTTGAAGGATTGTGATGTAATTACTTATTTTGCTATGGATTTAGACAACACAGTCCTTATTTTGTGGAGTGTTTCAACAGTTGTTGAATTGTCGCTCCGAAACTTGTAAATGTTTATTTTCAAAATAGAATCCTGTAAGGGTTTATTATTGTATTTACATAGTCAATTGGTCCTTTCATGTTGTCTTAGTTTTTTAGTCTTTAAATTTGATTTGCTAGACAAATATTTTTGGGACTGAAGCGCGTTTCTATTTTCAAGCACTCGGTTAATGCAATAGTTGATTAGTGTAATGTTAGGGCCGTGATGCCATTACTCTATTTCGATTATCTTTATAAAATGATGAGATTGAGGTTGTGAGGCCACTTCCAAGTCAATAAATGTTTAAGTGGATACCACTATGTTCAGTTATGGAACAAATATTTAAGCGGAAGCCGTAAGGCTGTTGCAAATCTTTCTTTAAGTTTTTTACTATTTGTTTTTATTTAATGGATTCCAAAAAATGCAAAGATGGTCGTCGGCCCGCAACAAGGGTTGCAACCTGTCGAAAATGTTGATTTAGTGTTTTCTTTTGGAGTAAATACTTTTATTTTGGTTGGGCCATAAAGCCTCTGTATTTGTAACTTTGTTTGTATTTTATGTATATATTAATCATATATAACTTAGTTTTATGTTTGAATTTTAATTAGATGTTGAAACCCTAATTGTAGCGTATAAGCCTTTGGCTAACAAAGTCTATAGGGTTTGAACCCTCGATTGATTATGCTTTTTAACTTATGATGTTAATTAGTTTATATACGATTTTTCCTAACTAGAATGGTTAGAAAATATAGTTTTAAATGTTTTATGTTTCTACAAAAAGATAAGCTCAGAAGCTAAAGTTTTATGAAATGAAGAATATGTGTGTGTGTGTGTGTGTGTGTGTGTGTGTATTACAGAGTTAAAATTATTCTTACATACAACTGTAAGAATTCTTAAACCCATAGTTTCGCTTCTGTGTGAAACTAGATTATGTCGACTGTAATGGTAGTTTTATCAAAAGATTTTGATGTTTAACATTTCTTGGATTAGTAAGAAAACTAGTACAAAAAAGAGAGAATAAATGTTATTTGAGTGAGCTAGATTGTACTAAGTGAGAACTTAGATGAAAAGTAAATGCTTAGTTTATTGAACCATGATTATCCTACTTAGGATTGTAATGACTGAATTTAAATACAAACAGAATAATAAACTCAGAAAACTACTTTTAACTCGCATAGGATAATATATGCTAGATTTCTTTTATAAATCAGTTTTATTATAATACAGTTACCATTAATCTCTGTAGAACACTAAGGCATGCTTCATAAAACAATAATATAGAACTCTTATCTTTTTAACTTGTGCTAACTAAAAGCATTCATTAGTTCATAGAATCTATAAACATTCATAAACTTCCAGATACAGATTGAGAATGAATAACATAGATAAAACAAAACAACATAGAACATGGGTAAATTTGCAGACGGAGGGAAAACACCGAAAGGGGACTGTTCCTTCAAACCGTCTTCTGAAGTAGCCAAGATCACTTGCTTTAGGACCCCTGAGCCTGTTCACTGAACCACCGGGATGAAGATACTGTGAGATAGTCCATACAGAAGATCTCTACAACTTAGCACTCAATAGTAGACTTAGCTCAACAATTTCACTTTACCTATCCCCTCATTGAATTCCTTGAGTGCTTGAATTTTTAGTTTGCAACAGTCACAAGGTTCATTCACTTGGAATAGAATGTAGTGAGCCTTCCGCTCAATTTGATGGTATTTATGAGATTGCCTAGGTCTTTGGGCTAGTTTTGAAATTAAATGAGTCACCTTCTCAATTCCTCCTCTCATAGAACATGACCACATTTTTAGGGATTTTGCTTCTTGCAACAGTTAGAAAGTGAAATGCTAGTGCTAGAACTTGTCAATTACACTTCTACAACTGCTCATTCCTCCTAGTGGGTTAGTGAACACTCTTTCAATAGTCTCCTTTGGATAGGTGTCTCTCCATTTAGTTATTTAAATAAAATAAATATTCAATTATAGTCATCTTTGACCATCTTGGTCATAAAAACTTTATAATAATTATAACATAATGCTTTCTCAAATAAATAAAAATATTTATTTTTCAGTTCTAGGTGGGTTACAAACACCCCCCCTATTAGAGGAAATTTGAGGTCTAAAATAAGCCTCCTAAGGAAAATAATAAAATAATAGTTAAAATAATAAAATAATAGTTATTAATTTTGAGGAAGAATGAAAAAACCTACTTTTTGTGTTCGTATTTTCGACATATCTCCCTGTTTTTTTACTCAAATTCTGAGCGAGAGAGCTCATTGGATGCAAAATTTAATTCTGCATCCAACGAGTACCCACACTGCATACTTTTGACGGACCCTGCTACCCCAAAAACAAGAAATACCTGGAAAAACGTGATGATCCTGCTACCCCAAAAACAAGAAATACCTGAAAAAATATGATGATGATGTCATCATCATGTTTTTTTTCCAGGTATTTCTTGTTTTTTGGGTAGTGGGGTTTGTCAAAAGTATGCAGTGTGGGTACTTGTTGGATGCGGAATTAAATTCCGCATCTAGTGAGCTCTTCTGCTTGAAATTTGAGTAAAAACATAGGGAGATATATCGAAAATACGAACAAAAAAAGTAGTTTTCGTTTATGACAAATATGCCAATTCAATCATTATTGTTGACTCATTTTATTGAAATTCTATTGGTTCTTGAATTCCAACTCACAAAATTGATTGTTGGTGCGTTTTCTTATAAGGCCCATTTTAGACCCCAAATTTCCTCTAATTTAAGTTCAAGATTGTCCTCGATGTTGCTTAAGTTTATTCTGAGTTTTCCTAGAACAAAGTTGGATATGCCTCCTACATATGACTCTCCAATTCCAAGGTTTCTTCATCTAGACCGAGGTGTTTCCATTGCACATTTACCTGTCCAATGGTGCGATTCCGGAGAAAAAATTCTCTCTTGTCAAGAATACAGTCCGGTTCCACCTGAAAATATCCTTCGGGTTCTACCTGAATAACATTCCAGTCGATCACATGAGTAGCATCGTGTACATACTTTTTAAATATTGAAATATGAAATACATTATGTATCATAAGATTAGGTGGAAAATCTAACTGATATGCCATTGGTCCAACTCTTGCCAATATTTCGAATGGTCCACAATACCTGGGTGATAATTTAGGACAACTCCCCAACTTAAAGGAGCTCTTTCTGGGTTTTACCTTGACAAATACATGCTCACCTACTTGGAATTATTTCTGAGTTCTTTTAAGGTCTGCATGACTCTTTTGTCTGTCCTAAGCAGTTTTCAAATTGCTTTGTACCTGTTTCACTATTAGTTCCAGTTGTTTTAATAAGTCAAGTCCTAACATCAACCTGTCAACCAGATTACTCCATGAAATGGGAGTATCACATTTCCTACCATGCAATATTTCAAAAGCACTAAGTTTAGCTGAAGCTTGATAATTTGATTATTATACGCAAATTCAACTAAGTGCAAATAATCTTCCCATTTCTTGGGATAGTCTCTAATATACATTCGTAACATGTCTTTTAGAACTTGATTGACTCTTTCCGTTTGTCCATCCATTTGCAAATGATAAGAAGTATTGAAATTCAATTTAGTATCTAGTCCTTTAAACAATGACTTCCAAAAATTACCAGTAGACTTAGGATCTATGTCAAAAATTATTACCTTCAGAATTCAATGCAACTGAAAAATTTCCTTCATAAAAATGTCAGCAATGTTAGCAGCCTTATGAGTTGTTTTAACAGGTATAAAATTTGCTTCCTTTCTTAGTTTTTCTACCACTACCATTATTGAATCATTTTTTTTCTTCTAATTTTTAGGCAATCCAGTAATAAAATCAAGATTGATGACTTCCCATTTCCAATTTGGAATTAGCAATGGTTCAAAAAGACTGGCTGGGTGTTGATTCCCAGCTTTAAATTGTTGACATTCTATACACCTAGCTATATATTCATTAACTTCATTCTTCATATTAGGCCAAAAATACTATTTTCTTAACATTGTTATCATCTTTTGATACCCCGGATGTCCGGAATAAGGACTTTTATGTACTTCATTTAAAATCAAAAATTTAATTTCTGGTATGTTAGGCACATAAAGTCTATTTTATACAACATTAAGCCTTTTTCATTTAAACTGTAATCTGTCTTCAAATTTTCAGATTCATTATCAGTTACTTTTTCTTTTAGATTTTGATATTCCTTGTTTATTTTTATTCTTTCTTCCAATTTATCATCTAATTCTATTTTGTAACTGGTAATGGAAGCTATAAAATTTGTTATTACATTTCAGCTTAAGGCATCAGCCACTTTGCTTTTCTTTCCTTTGATGTGTTTGATCTGAAAATCATATTCACTAAGGAATGCTAACGATCTATATTTCCTTGCGTTCATATTTTGTTGATTAAACAAATATTTTAAGCTTATGTTATCAGACATTAGTAGAAATATTTTACCAATTAGATGATGGTGCCACATTTTTAGAGCATGAATTATGGCAGCCAACTCTAAATCATATGTTGCATAATTCCTTTCATGTGTTTTTGGCTTCCTCGATTCATAAGCTATTACATGCTCTTCTTGTGTTAGTACTCCACCCAAACCTTCATTTCATGCATCCGTGCACAAAATGAAATCCTTGTTTGGATTTGCTATTTTTAGTATAGGTGCAGTAGTTAATAATTCTTTTAATTTATTAAATCTTTCTTCACACTTTTGATTCCAGACAAATCTTTTTCCCTTTTTCTACAAGGATTTTATGGGATTCACGATCTTCGAGGAACATTCTATGAATTTCCGATAATAACCCGTAATTCCCATGAATGATCATACATTCATTACATATTTGGGAACATGCCAATCAATTATTGCTTTTATCTTATCCGGGTCTATTGATATTCCTTCCTTGGATATCACATGACCTAGATACTGTATCTTATCTTTATAAAATTCTCCTTTATTGAGTTTATCATACAGTATATGTTCTCTTAGAACCTGTAGTATTATTTGCAAGTGTTCATCATGTTCTTCTTCAGTTTCTGAATAAGTTAATATGTCATCTATGAAGACCACTACAAATTTATCTAAGTATTTACTTAAGACACTATTCATTAAACAAATAAAGGTGGCTTGAGCATGTGTTATCCCAAAGGGCATAACTACAAATTCATAATGCCTGTACTGGGTTCTGAAAGTAGTTTTAAAAATATCTTCGTCTTTAATTCTGACTTGATGATATCTAGATCTCAAGTCTATTTTTGAAAATATCATCGCTCCTCGTATTTGATGAAATAGATCATCGATGCGGGACAAGGGATATCAATTTTTAATTGTCATTTTGTTTAGTTGACGGTAGTCTATACATAGACGTAATGCATCGTCTTTATTTTTAACGAATAAGACAACTGCTCCGCAAGGGGATACACTTGGTCTTACATAATTTTTGTCTATCAGTTCTTGTAGTTGTAATTTTAATTCATTAAGTTCTAAATTTTTCATTCAATAATGATCCTTTGAATTTGGTACAACTACTGGTACTAATTCAATAGTAAAATACAGGTCTCTCTTTGGAGGCAATCCTAGAATTTCTTCCAGGAAAACATCTGAGAAATCTCATAAAATTGGAATATCATGGAATTCCATCTTATCTTCTTTATCCATGTGTTCGTTATTTATTATATGTACAATGAAAACTTTAAAACTTTTTCTTGCATCGCTTTTCATTTGTAAAGCTGAGATTTATCTAACAGGAAATTTCCTAGGTATCTCTTTGACTGTAATTGTTTCTCATTTATCATTTAAACAAGTAAATGTTTTCTGAAAACAATTTAAAACTACTTGATGTATTTCTAGCCAATCCATACCTATTAAAACATCATAAGATCCTAACTTCAATACATTTAACTTTACTTGAGTGTTAAATTGACTCATAAACATTTCACAGCTTTCAACATAATTAACTAATTTTCTTTTGGTTCTTGTAGCTAACTGAACCAACCAATAAATTTCAAAGATAAATTGCATTTTTCTACAAAGCTAGGTGACACATAGCTTAAACTAGCACCTGGGTCTATCAGAATAGAAACAAACTTGTTTTGTATCATACCTTGTACTTCCACCATGGAAGTTTGATGATGAGCCTGTCGATTATCCAAGGCTACATTAATTCTAGGCATTTCATTTGCTACGTCACCCACTATTTCCTCCTCTTGAATGGTATGTACATTGCTGTAGTTTCTCCTTTTGTTCAGACAATACTTTGCATAATGAGGTCCCTGGCATTCCCATCACTTTACAAGTTCTTTAGGTTCATTGTTTTTAACATAATTATTATGCATGTCTTTTCCTTTTGGTGCCATAATGTTTTGTTGTGTTTTACTTTTAAAATCTTTTCCTTGATAATTATTCTTAGAGAAATTTTGAGAATTATTTCCGAAACTTTAATTAGGCTTAAAGCCTTTTCTTTTCTAATCAAAGTTACCTGCTTTCTTATTCTTCCAGTTAGGTATGCTTTCTCTCTTTTTAATTTGTTCATAATAGAAGTTAGCGTTTCTCATTGCTTCTTCAAGGGTCTTTGGATTATCAAACTCAATTTTGTCCTTGAAGTTAGTAGGAAAACAACTTAGGAACCTCTGTATTTTAGGTTTTTCGTCAAGTATAAAGGTTACATACCTTAATAAACTTAGAAATTTACTACTTAACTCTTTAATTGACATTGAACCTAGTTTAAGTTCATAAAAATATTTAGCTCTTTCTTCATAATACTGCTCACATAAGAGTTTCCCTTTAAAGTATTTTTTAAAGACTCTCCAGGTTAAATATTTTTCTTTAAGTTTTTAAACTCTTTTTATGTCCTTCCACTGGATGTCAGCCTTTTCGGTTAGGTTGTAGATAACCATTTGGGCATTCAGTCTATCAGAGTAGTTATACATCTAAAAGTAATTTTTCATACCTGATAACCAAGCCTTGGCTTCTTCATCCTTTTCCACTTCCCCGTCAAACATTGAAGGTTTTATATTTTTAAATTCTCATGAGATCTCTTCATAGGGTTTATACTTCCTCTTCCTAGGACCTATGTCGATTTCACTACTCTCACTAGTGTATTTAATTAATGCATGTGAATTTGGCTAAGCAAATACATTTTATCCTCGAGGAGAAAAAAATGACCTGAGTCAAAGAATTTTCCTAGGTAATTATTTTGTGTTGAGAATAAAGCAGAATAATACAACATGAAATTTGGCTAGTAAAATTACTCTATCTTGTGGAGAAAACAGAATGAAAGGGCCTTGTGAAATTGACTATAATTATTATGTCCTTTAGTAGAGAGCAGAAAAATCAAAGGGAAAGAGAGACTTTAAGTATTATTCTATATTTTTGAAAATAACGGGGAAAAAGGGAATAAGGGAATGGACAAAAATTCCAAGTACTATCCCATATTTCATAGAAAACTATAGTGAGAAGAAGAATAATTGAATGACAAGAAAGTGTCAAAATCTTGTTCCATCCTTTTGCAAGAGAGAGATATCCATTGCAGGAAAAATGGAATAATTAAATGGTAGATGAGACAAATATTGTTTTGAATTCTTACTAGTTAAGGGAAAAGACAGAATGATCAACCTCCACAAATTGGTAAGAGTTCAAAATTACTCCACCTGGACCACAATATTCAAGCTCTAAAGAGTATATTTATAAGTGATAATCAATAGCCCCTTGGGTTTTGGTCTATTGGTCACTGCACGTTATGTTAAGGAGCAGAAGCTCTTAAGTAGGTCACAGGTTCAAACCTCCTGGTGCTGAAAGGTAGTCACCCGTGGGTAGGTTTCCCAAGGGGTTATAGAGGTAGCAGCAGGAATCGACCCTGTGTCATGCGAGTATGAAACTGGCTAGTTGTTGATTCCACTTGTAAAAAAAAAAAATAAGTGGTAATATGCCTTCCTATCATGGAGAGGTGAAAGTGAAATGACTGGAGCATGAAATAGGCCAAGCGATCGTCTATTTTTTTTTAAAGGAACATAAAACTTTTCAAGAAAAAAGAATTACCAAGTATTTATTTGGTCCCTTCTATAAAATGGAATAATCAATTGACAAAAGAAAATTATGTGTTATTCATTGTTTTCTCAGTGAAGGAAGAAAATTGAAATAATTGAGGAAAATAGAGGGGGTGCAGTATTCTCTATTTAAGCAAAGATATAGAATGAAAAGAAGAATAATATATGTCAGAAAATTCTTGCATACTAATCCATCATCTTACAAGTAAGCATAATAATTTTACCACAAAAAGAAGTTTAAATGACATTCTGTCTAAGGGTTGTGTTAAGAGTTGGGCTAGTGATTTCCAAGAAACATAACAAATTGCACAAGTGTCCAATTAGGGAAATATTACAGGTGTTAAAACATCCCAAGAAGGAGAAGCTAGTGACTAGTTCAATTTTCTAAGATTTATCTTCTAATTTTCATACAGAGCCTATGAGTTCAAGTGGAATAAGAAGATGTCACGTTGGATAATTGTTTGGACACACACAATTGCAATGTGCATGAGGTTCGTGAACATTGAAGATGTTGTGAGATATAGTCCCTTTAGCATAGAGACCAAGAACTTCTAGTTGATATTGAAAAACCTATGAGAAGTTTTATGGAAATAATGATGGAAACTCAAGAGGAGCAGCATAGGGTCAACAATCAACTATTGTAGAGTTTGAAATAAATGCAAAGGAAGCTACAATAGAGGAAAGATCAGTCACATGGATTGAAGTATGTATAGTTTGAAATCTCAAGGATTGAGGAAATCCTTTTATGATTCCTTAAGACAATCTGATGACCAATATGTTCCTATAAAAGTAAGCACATGAGGAAGATATCACAAAAACATAATCTTAAAAGAGAGTTTCTCTGAGGAGAAAATGAATACTTGAGATGAATTTGAAGCAAGGATACTTGGAATGAAGAAATTTTTCCATCTCTGGAGTTACTCAGGTAACTAGAAGGTGAACTTAGTCATTAATAGTCAACCGAAACAAATTTATTATGGCGGAAACACGAACAACCGATGAATCATATGAGAGAAGGAGATCACCTGTAAGAATTTTAAAAAGTACTTTGAGTAGGCTTATTACTATGAGAGGTCGATGAATTTCATAACCTCAAGCAGGGATTGATGTATGTGGGTGACTATGAAGTGAAGTTCATGGAAATTATGAAATGTGTATCCTATGTTAAGGATGATCAGTTGAAGGTGAACCAATTCGGCTTAGTACATTGCAACTTTCATATAGGAATCGAATTCAAGTCTTGAATCCCAAGGAATTGGTTTCTTTAGTGTAGAATGGCAAATATCATGAAGATCAAGTAGAAAGTAAGAAATAATTCCGCAAGAAAGTATGGGGATTTCCAAAGTTTTGTGCATGCATATATTGGCATTATGATAGAGAATGCCCAAGCAGGTAGGGAACTTCTAAAGAGGTCAACAATGTGCAGGAATCTAGCACTATAGTTAATGTGTTCTGTATGGCAGGGAATTATGCAACATTGGACTCTCCAAGTTCAACTTATCATAGAAAACTATATAAGTCTTTATAGCTACATACCATTACATCTTGTGTGCAAAGGGGCATGAGTTATTTTCTTAAGGATGAAACATGATAGTTTGGTAAAAGTGCTCCTCAGGATGACCACAATTAAGATACTACACTCTTTTCAAAAGCATAAATAGGTATAATATTGCTACTGACATAACTAGTGGTTTCTAATAAAAGACCAGTTAAAGATCAATTAAATAAGTGAATAACAAGATACTCGTAAAATTTACCTAGGTAGAATCATGCCATCCTGGCTTGGGGTAACTAAAGGGAACATAAAGACAATGTTCTAATTGGTTTGTCTAGGGGTTGCCTGATTGGTTTGTAGAACCATATGCAAATATACAAATAATTCATCAATTGTTTACATTCCACTATTTTACTATAAATTTTAATTTATTGCATGAAACAATTAATTCATCAATTGAATGAGTTTTGAAATGAATGTGTTGCAAGTATAAGGTTATACTTGACATATGCAGGAAAAAATATAGTATGCATGTTAGAGAAGGATAGTAATATTCCTCACGGTGATGGAAAAAGTTATGTTATATAGCTGAATCTTTTACTCATTACAGAGAAAGGAAAGTCATATTTATTATTTATTTTAGGAGATATTGTAAAGAAAACAATGACATGAAAATATAATGATATAATGGTAGTCATATAAATTGGTAGACTCTTGTTACATAAATTAATCCTCCAGATTTTGTAACTTCTTAATTGAAATTAGAATACAGATTTTGTAACTTCTTAATTGAAATTAGAGTACATGTTTGTACAATGCATTATGCATAAATTCATAACAAAACAGGAAACAATAACTCATTAATAGACATAGGCATATACTTCAAAAAGGTAGGTTTCTTGTAAATATTTTGAGGATATCATTTATTATAGGAGAATAATTATTATACTCTCTTTTTAGTATAAAGAAAAATGATCATTTTAACTTTTAACTTTGTATTTCCAAATTAAGATACTAATCTATTATACTATATCTAAATAAGAATATAAGGACATCAATTATAATTTGATTACTAGTAAATTTAACTCTAAGAAATTTGGAAATATCTAGATGTGTTATCTATGTATATGTGTGTAAATACAAAATTACATGTAGACAAATTACTTTAAAGAACTTCACAAAAGCATCATGTCACTTACAAGAGTAGAACCTGGGTGGGGAGGATAACATTCATTCCTCCCAACCACCCAAGCTACATCCATTTGACCACATAGTCGTTATCTGAACAATACATTGAACTTTAATATTGACGTTAAAACACGATGGAGTTTGCTTTGAAATGTATCATACACATCGAAAAAAAATGTTACTAGAATATATTATGTTTTACTCGATAAACACCCTAGTCCTATGAGGGTAAACATGTACATTATAAAAAGGATTGTTTATAATTATCTGATAAATAGATTTCGGAAACTAAATTATAGATTTAAAGAAAATTGTGGCATAACATGAATATATGTATGAATACAAATTTCTAACAATTTCATTTCACTAGTCTTCGCATAAATCAATGCAAGCTAAAATTATCAAGGAAAAAAGTCACTCTCAAAATGTTCATCCTTCATGGCATAATAGGGATTTTGTTGAAGGGAAAGAAGGACTAGTCTTATAAGACATCATTGTCATAATATTATAAAATGTAATTTGAAAATTAAGATCAAATTCAAGGAAATATTTTAATGCCAGGATATGCATATACATAAATATTATCCAAATAGAATTAAGTCACAAAGATGATCGTGATTAAAAGTTGGAGAACAAACATTAAAATCCCATTATCGACTCTCGTCTCAGCAAAAATCCCTTGTACTCCTATAAGATAGAAATAGTAAATGTGTCGAAACGAGTCAGGTTGTTAATAAATTGTGGTTGTTATTAATATATTGTAGCTGCGAGAGAAACCTTTATATCTATTACAGTAATAAAGTAAAATTTGTTTCTTTAAGTTTGATAGACCCAAGTTTAGTCTTAAAAGATGTTAATCACCTAGACCCAAGTTTAGTCTTAAAAGATGTTAATCACCATCATCATTATAAAAAATATATTAAACTCTTCTTACATATTTCATGGATCAATTTTAAATGAAAATGAATAAACTGTCGAAAGGAAGGATAATCCCTTTTTAAGCTGTGTAATATAATGGTTATGGCTAATAATAATAAGCATTCATCACCACCCATATGTATTACAGACACAAACCCATTACAAGTCACGCAAAAAAACCCTATTCAGTAAATGGACAAATCGGAAACAAAACCTATATATATAAATTCCATGGAGATATCCGAAAATGAAATAGAGAATGAATTCGTGCCATTGTTACGATGTTACAAGTGAGACTCTGTAAAGGATGAGGAAGTATTCAATCATCACACACCAGACGTTAAAAATCAAAAGAAAAATATATTTCTCGTAAATATTGTGTAAAGAGTCAAAGTCTACACACAAAATAAATAAACTTGGTGTGAGTATGATAATTTTGAAGTGTAAATATATTAACATAGTTATAAGTAAAGTGGTTGATGAATATCTATAAACAAAACCAATCACTTAGTTTTATGAAGATTATTAGCTATTAAACAAAGGTTAAAATATATAATTTTATATTCATTATTCATAACAGATTGTTAGATTGCTAGAATTAATACAAGTACAAAATAAATACTATTTAAAAAAATGGAAATAAAAAAACGAAAACAAATTGTTACCCTTTTCTTTAAGCACCTTTTAACTGAAGCTTATTTAAATCTTAATCAAGATGTATTTAAGCATAACAAAATAAAGCGACCATGAAATGAATCCTTGTTTTACACTTGTTACACCTAGTTAATCAAATTCTTGCTTTATACTTGTTGCCCCGAGAGGCACTGTACAGCCCATTATGAGGGAGATCTTGTAACGTTATGTTATGTAACGTTACGTAACGTTCCTCATGTAACTTTATTATTGTAAATGTCAGCCATAAAAAATAAAATTTTTAATTATCCTCCAAAATAAATATCGGCCACAAAAACAACCTAATATGGAGGAGACGTTGTAATGTTTTTACCTAACAAAACAATAAAAAACAAAAAAATAAATTACTGGCAAAAAAAAAAGTGAGTCATAAAAACAACACAATATGGGGGAGATGTTGTAATGTTTCTACTTAACAAAATAATAAAAAATAAAAAATTGAATTATCCCCCAAAAAATGTTGGTCTTGCACATGGTTTTAAAACCATGTGCAAGGCCTCCTAAACAACCCATGGTTTTATTGTACATAGTTTAGGAGGGCCTTGCAAATGGTTTTTAAACCATGTGGAAGGCCTCCTAAACAACCCATGGTTTTATTGTATATGGTTTAGGAGGCCATTGAAAATGGTTTTAAGACCATGTGCAAGGCCTCCTAAACAACCCATGGTTTTAGGAGGGCCTTGCACATGGTTTTAAAACCATGTATGGGAGAGATGTTGTAATGTTCTTTCCTAAAAAAATATAAAGTACTATATGTCGACCTTAAATAAAAATATGTGTCTTTTGGTGTGAATCACACCAAAGCTAATAATTGAGTGCAATACTTAAGAAAAGGTTTCCACCTCCAAATATTTGATCCCTCTCGACACTTGATAGAGCCTAGAATTTGGATCTATGCTAGTTACACTTAGTTAATCTTACTAATCCACTCAATCAAGTCCAAAATGTAAAAAAAGCACACACTAGAAAAACTGAAACAAAAAGACATTCAATGGTAATTGCCAAATGAACCCATAAAGATGATTGAACGGAAATGACCATCACCCTCTCGAGAAAAACTATAATGATGAAAGCCTCGATATTATACTTTAGGGGTGTCAAGTTATATTAAATGTATGGTTACATGTTACATCTAAGAGTCACCAATGTAGTGATCCGGAAGGCTATCACAAGTCACCTGGTATCCAAGTGTACATCCAAATCGCAATGGCTGTAATAATGCTAAGGATTAAAGGTGGATAACTAACCAAACAAATCAAACCTTGATACACTGTTCATGGGTAATATGTGTGATGTCTTGATTTGTATGTGTGAATTGTGGGTAATTTTAGATGATAATTATAACTATTCTCTTAACTAATATATTTATTAACATAGGTTTATTTTAAACCTTGATTTATTAAGTTTTGAGAGGAATCTTCAAAACAGGGGTAAATCTTTATTATTCTAAATTCTTTTACACATTAATAAAAATTTGCATATCCATGTTTAAGATGGATCTATGTTGGTTTTTCATTTTATTTATTTTTTAAATATTTTTGATAAGTTATTCAAGTGGACATTAATTTTTTGTTACACCTTATCTGGTATAATTTATAATCTTTATCTGAATACTAAGGGGGGAGATGTTTCATCTTCGGAATAATAATGTATAAATATTAATATATGAGTGGATGTTTTATGACAACGAATATATGGCCGCCTTAAATATGGCTTGGTCAACAAATGTTGAAGAGACATTTCTCTTCATAACTATATATAATAATTAAGTACTATTACTAATGGTAATAACCTAATTATTTACTATTTTATTGTTGTAACATTGCCTTCCCCTTAGGAAATATTTGTCCTCAAAGCTTAGATTATTGTTGTCGTTTTTTCATTCTCGTTTTGTGTTGAAACAACATTATTGCTTCCTTTATGTATTTTTTAGAAGTTGTATTAGGTATGTGCTTGGTCTTTACGCAATAATTGTCATTTTCCTTTCATTTTTAACTTGAATTTGTATTCGATTATGTTTATTATTGTTGTCCCATTTTCCATGTACATGAATAGGAGGAATATTTTGCGACTAGCTATATCAAGCTTTGTTTTAGAAATCACTTGTCCCATGATACTTATGATGTCATCACGTAATGTTTCCCTTTTATTATCCTTACTATTTATCTCGAGAAGTGGTGTCTCTTGAGGCTTCTCACACTCGACGTAACCAAATCGTGTTTCATTTAGGTTTCTCCGTGGTGGTAGAAAAGTTAAGGTAGAAGATGAATCTATGATATGTGATTTCTTTGACTTGGATTCCTTTGCATATTGTAGGATCCATCTTTTGTCATTGTATGATCATCCTTATTGTCAACAACATTGGTTTGACTTTTATTATTATCTTGGCCAAGCCCATTTTTGTTTATATCAATTATACTATTTTTATTTTGGTCATCCTTAAGATATTTTGTCTCCTTGTCTTATTTGTTGTCTTGATCAACTTTGTTGCTCTCATTTTTTTTGACATACTGGTCCAACATATATGAGTTGTTGATATAGTTTGTAATAGACCTTAATTTTTCTAATACTTCCATTATTTTATTTTGGTTATGTGTCATGATGCTCAGGTTCTGTGCCATGGTACTTACGTTCTGTGTTATCGCACTCATCTTGTCATCTAACTCTTCATGTTTCCCGATCATGACATCCAATTTGTCGTCTAGTATTCTTTCTGACACTAGAACAACTTTGTTTTTTATTTCCCTCTTCAGTGTTGCATTGTTATTTTTTCCTTCTTCTCTGAATTTTTCTTGGTTGGCGACAAGGGCTTTGACGCCTTCTCAAAAATTTTCAATTTGGTATTTTAGATTTGCCATAGTCCTGGTCTGGGTATGCGACGATGAATATTTGAACGTTTATTTTGACTTATGGAAGAAGAATAGACAAAAAATGTCTTTTGTTTTAATAGACAATTAATAATAATTATTACAATAATAATTATATTACTTATGGAGTAATATTTTAAATAAAAATAATAATATAACTATTGTTATATTAATAATTTTATTTTCAATTATGCATAGTGGGATTTGTGAAGTTTTAAATTTTAATAATAATAACAAAATTTATTCAAATAATACAATTTTTTTATTTTATTTAATTTTTTTTTGTAGGGATTTTGTGAAGAAGGTTAATAGAGGCAGTGATGGAAGATCGCAGGTGGAGGTGGATCATGGTCGAGTAGGCAAGAGAGGGGGTGGCAGCATGCATGAGAGGGAAGGGGAGGTGTGAGGGGAGGTGTTAGAGTCAGTGTGTTGGAGAGGGAGGAATGGATGTTGGGAGATGGGAGGTGTGGAGGCTGCATGAAGGGATCTGGGAGGAGGGTCAGATGGTTGTTGGAGTGTGCAGAAGAGAGGAGGATGGAGAGCATCGAGAGTAGGTGGGATATGGACACAGGAAATGTGGGTTTGTGGTGGTCACTCGGAGAGGGAAGGATGGGCGTGGAAGGGGTTGCGCATGGGGCAGTATTGATGGAGGGAAGGGCACGCGAGAGTTGGGGTAGGTAGTGGGAAACGTGGAGGGGCCCATAGCTATTGAGAGACACTACAAGAGGAGTGGCAGTGGAGTAGCGTGGTTTGTAGGTGAGTGGAGTGTAGGAGAAAGCATGACAAAGATTAAAATGTATGTAAGCAGATGCATGGAATGTAGGAGGCGTTGGGGGTATGGCAGCAAAAGGGGGAGGATTGGAGGTTGAAGAGTCGAATCCAAGTTCAGTGTAAGAGAAGCGAATCCTATCTACTACCAATGTTACACTGTATCCGGTGCAATGGAGAATCGATATCCAAATACTAAGGGGGATGATGTTTCATCTTCAAAATAATAATGTATAAATATTAATATATGAATGGATGTTTTATTACAATGGATATGGCCGCCTTAAATATGGCTTGGTTATCAAATGTTGAAGAGACATTTCTCTTCATAACTATATATATATTAATTAAGTACTATTACTAATGGTTATAACCTAATTATTTACTATTTTATTGTTGTAACATTTTTAACTACTTTTTATTTTTATTTTTGGGAAGGTTATGTTACATAAAGAAACATGACAACATCTCTTCCATACAAGGTTGTAAAGCACGTCACTACTCTCGATGCAATCGAATGTTGTATAATATGTTCACACATTCCTATAGGAGAGAGAGGGTTTGTGTAAATGTTATAATAGTTCATTAAAATGGTAAAAGATACCAAGTCTAGAATTAAAAGAATCCTACAATGTTGGATGAGAAATAAAATGAGAACTCGAGATATTAAAAAAAATGTATTTACGGATTTTAAATTAAGCCAACTAAACCATAACCAAAAGGATGAAAATAAAGCAGTTTAAATTCAGTGTGTGAACCTGAGGATTAAATAATCCTCCCTTGTCCATATATAGTCTATTTGATCATCTTTCCTAACTTAGGAGTCATTTTCTAGAGTTTGGTGCCACCATGATTTTGGTGCCACTGTTGCCACTGGTGCCAAACCCTACATTCTAGGAGCCACTTTGAGTGCCACCAATAGCCTCCATCAGTTGGTTGTGGTGGGTAGGAATTTATGCTGATTCAACCTCTAGTTACAATCAGTTAGATCACTCTCAGTTACTCTAGCCCCATTTTTGCATGGATGCATGGGGGAGTGGTGCCTTTTTCCACCTACCTCATCAGTTTATCTTGTTTAACTAGTTTAATTGATTGTAGACTGATTTAGACATCATGAGTTAGATTGGTGGCTCCCATGCAATGATTTAGACACATTGAGTTAGCCAATCAATTAGGTTTAGTTGGTATATTTGAATCTTATGCACGTGATTCGAGTACTACTTATTGTAACACCATTGTATTACTGCTAGAATAATGAATATTAATGTTGTAATTAACTGATCAATTCTTATCATAATTGTCTCAAATTTTTTCATCTTCAGTGTAAATTGTTCTTGGTATTCCACTGCATAATTCTACTTCACAAATTCTCTCATTTTCCTATATATCAATGGTTCAAAAATTTAACATGGTATCATGGCCTTGTTCAGGCTAGTAGCAAGTCTTGTCTGATCTCCATTGTACACCAGAAGTAGCTGAATTTCCACATAAATCCTTGAATGATAGCCTTGAACCCTCTGAATTCTATTCAGAGAAGTCTATCCAGGTGTGACAGGATCTTAGAAAGTGTACATGTCAAGGTGGAAAGTCTTGAAACTGACATGATTGCGAATTGAATTGGTTTTTGTAGTGTTATTTGCAGGTATCTACGTAGCTTCTTAAGGAATTGACCGATTCAACATACAGAAAGATGTATTCTTCATCTCTTGTACCCTGAATACTTACACCCTTCAACTACACTAATTGGAGGGAAGATATGCAGGTATCCTTGCTTAATCTTGGTTTGTTTAAGATGAGAATGGGAAGAGAAACTAAGCCCCTACAGTATGTTAAGAATATATATTTTTTTAATCAACTTGATGAGGCTTTTGAATTCATGTAAAATCATATCTCCCGGGACCTTTTGTTCCCTATTAAGGGAATAAGGACTCTGAAGGAAGCTTGGGATAAGCTTGAATCTTTGTTTGGAAAACAAGATGAGCTTCGAGGGCATATATTGGAGAATGAGCTCATTTCTTTACAGCCCAACATTTTCAAATCTATTCAACAATTCTTTACAAAATACAAGTCACTAGTAATGCAATGCAAACAATGTGGATTAGAGAGGAAAGATGAGCAACTTGTATTGTTTGTACTGAGAAGTCTTGGCTCTAAGTACTCACTCTTTGTCTCTACATTCAATTAGGGAAGAGATTTTATCCCTAATTGAAAGATTCCTTCTCTAGATGTTGTTGTCGAGTACTTAATACAAGAGAAAGATAAATTGGTTCAAATGGGGGTGATTCAAACATCCAATAATAAAGCACTCTTGATGATAGACTCAAACAATGCGCAAGATATAGGGAAGCACAAAGGGAATAAGATCAAAAACACCGATTCAAATCCAAAGGAGAATCATATATCTTTCGATGGAGCCTCAGGTTCCAAGAAAAAAGAAGAAATTCAAGAAGACTAGATATCCATACTGTATGAGAGGCTTTCATCCAGAGAGCCAGTGCATGAAGAAGACAATTGACCAACTGTCAACACTCCTTGAATAAAACAATATTTCTCTTCCACAAAGAGTAAAGAATTTTGACACTGGAAAACCAACAGAAGAACATGAGAGGTGTCATGCCTTGAAGGAATACCTCACTCGGTCGAAGGCTTACTTGATAGATTCTTTAGCATGCAACCACATGATTTCCTTTAGATAATCCTTCACCACATTCACTCTATCTGGAGGACCCAACATTCATATGGCCAACGACTCTAAGATCCCATCAAGAGGAAGAGGTTCTATCAAAATCCAACATGGAGAGTTTAGAAATGTACTCTATGTTCCCTCCCTTACAGAAAATTTGTTATATGTATATCAGATGACTCACACTGGCTCACCAAAGCAAGTGGTATTTGGCCCTGACTCAGTAGAGATCACAAATATCACAACTGGGAAGATTATAATGAAGGGTGTTGAAAACCATGCCTCCAAGGCATATGAATTCTCACACTTTCTTCCATTCTCATCTCTAACACAATCTCAACATCCATTCGAAAGGGAAGGTATAAAATCTCTTTCATATCCATTTGCAGATAATGATATGTTCTCTAATATTTTAGTTTCAGAAGATAATGAACAATATTAGTATGATCTTGATATTGAGATTGTACCTTAAGATGATCCATATTTAGATCTAGCTCATATTCTGAATCAAAAGTCGAAATGGGATAAAAAGCTGATTAAAGAAGTTGGGAATGGTGTTGGGGATCCATATGATATAAGAAAAATGAGTTCCCATTATCAGAATCATTATGTTGCACTCTGTCACACATCTTCTCCACCTATAGAGTGGTGCAAAAAACTTCTAGGAAGATGCTACTTGATGACAGCGAATGATCCACAATTTGGCCCGCTAAAGAACAAAATGGATTATTCCATTCCTCCTCCATAAAGAAGAGACAAAAGAAACATTCAATAGATTGAAAGAAGATGTAAAGGTTCACATGCACAGTCCTAGGATATTGATGCATAGAAGAACCATGATTGTGCAGTTGCAGTAAAATTTTACAAGTTTTTACCCAAAGAGGAAAATTTCCTCTTAAGTATAGCTTGTTTTCATGATTCACTACTTATTTTGATGGGGGGTTCCCATGGGGTTTTCTCCATTTCCCTTATTTTATTAAGAAACTTTTAATCCTTTTAGATTGTATGGGTGACTTTTGGCCTAGTTTCCAGGGCCCAAGTTGTCCTAGTCAGGATTAAGGGGGGTTATTGGGATTAAATAATCCTCCCTTGTCTGTATATAGTCTATTTGATCATCTTTAATAACTTAGGAGTCATTTTATAGAGTTCGGTGCCACCATGATATTTGTGCCATTGGTGCCACAATTTCCATTTGGTGCCACCGGTGCCAATCCATACACTCTAGGAGCCACTATGAGTGCCACAAATGGAATCCATCAGTTGGTTGTGGTAGGTAGGAATTTAATTTGAGTAAATCTCCAGTTACAATAACTTATATCACTCTCAGTTAGTCTAGCGCCAATTTTGCATGGTTACATGGGGAAGTGGCTCCTTTTTCCACCTACCTCATCAGTTTAACTAATTGTAGTTTGATTTAGAAATAAAGAGTTAGACTAGTGGCTCCCATGTAGTGATTTAGACACACTTTGTTAGCTATTCGGTCAGGTTTAGTTGGTAGGTTCAAATCTTATCCACATGATTCGAATACTACGTATTGTAACAGCATTGTATTACTACTGAAATAATGAAGATTAATGTTGTAATTAACTGATCAATTCTTATCATATTTGTCTCAAATTTGTCTTGTTCAGTGCACATTGTTCTTGATATTCCACTACTTAATTCTATTTCACAATTTCTCTCATTTTCCTATAGATCAGCGGTTCAAAATTTAATAGAACCAAACAAGGAACCTATATTCCCATGAATCATTGTGGATCCACAATTATTGAACCCAATAATGTTCTCTGGGGAGTGGCCTAGACTATAAGGAGTTGGGTGGGATAGTATAGGAATCCAAGAGATCCATGGATAAGCTCTCCTAACATCCAATGCCAATAATATACTATAAGGATAGAAATATCTAGTAAATTAGACATGTCCATGAAAATTGTGTTGGACATAGAAGGAAGAAATAAGTTCTCTACAACAAGTATCAAAAATACTATAATGAGCCATACATGGAGCATCTTAAGTGAGAGTATTGCTTGATATTTGGAGTCAAGTTATATACAGTTGTCTAGTATCTATTAGTTGTACACACATCACCGAACTCATCTATTATTATATATTGAACATGCATTGAATTGAAATTTGATATCATATATTGAGGACAATAATGGAAAATTTTGCATACAAAGCAGATAAAGTTACTGAGATAAGAAACCATGCAACAACATCTCTACAACATGTACTAGAACTACTATGGTGATCCATCCATGGAGCATTTTAACTAAGAGGGAATTGTATGGAATTTAGATTTATGTTATGTACAATTGTTTAAGATTTCCATGATAATTTGCATCAAGTGGATTTGTGCATATATTGCTTCTATTTTGTGAGAAAGTTCCTATGTTCTTGTCTCTATATCCATGGTCACCAAAAAAAACAATCTCACCTCTTAACTTTGTATCTATTTCCTATTTCCCATCCATTGGAAAAGAAGAGTAATTTCCAAATTCCAAGGGTTTCTAGTATTTATTAGCTTTCTCTGCAACACCTATAATACTATATAATGAACATCCATTAAGCTACAATTTGAGCATCATCAATTGAGGACATAAATGGAAATTTTTTCATATAAAGGAGAAAAAAGTTATAGAGATAAGCAAGCATGCAATAGTTGCAATAATGGGAAATACCCAAATCTATTCAAGGGATAGTTTTATATGTTGGGTCTGTTTTCTTTTCTCTTGGAATTTTTTTTTTTAGTGGGAAATGAAGCTATTATTAAGAAAAATCAAAATAAGATTCCCATGTTCTCAATTCACCACAAAAACCAATTTAAATTCTCCAACTTTCTAGAACTAATTTCTTGTAGGCCTAAATTTGATAACATACCTTGGAAGGGGACTCAGGGATTTTTCTTATAGTTTTCCTAGGTACATCGTATGTTTCGCTAAGATCCCCATCTTCCCCAACAAAAAAAAAGAATAAGGGATATAACATTTACACTGTTGGGACATGAACCTAAACACATTGACACTAAGGCTCCCAATTACGGGCCTCTTGCAACCCTTGGTCATATCGGGGTAAGTAGAAAGGGCTTGACCCTCAGCAGAGATAAATAAGCTACACATGCATCATCCCACCATTCGGTAGTTGTTAAGGTGGAATGAGCAACCAATGAATTTATGGAAGGAAAAGTGAAAGCCATGAAATTGGAGGCCTTTCTACTAGGGATGAACATGGCACTATAAGTAGTATTGGGCAAGGGAGACATGTTGGGTAGCAACTTGGGGAGGATTAGAGATAGAGACTCCTTGGATGTTCCTTGAGGTTGTTATATTTTTATCATTTAATCAATATGATATTAAGATCTTATCTGAAAAAATAACATGCACAGCAACAAACACAATAGACAAGAGACAAAGAATTTCCCTTAGGGAAACCATAAAGGAGAAAACCCCACAACTTCCTCAGAGATAGAATGAGCACTAATGGCAATAGTAAAACCCGAAAAAATAAATATGGTCTCCAATAACTTGTTCTCTCTCTCTCTCTTGAGAGAGATTCTCCTCTCTCACTCATGTGCCCCAATGAGTGAGTGAGTGTGTGATAAATAGAGAGGCTCACTCTCTATTTATATTCTTTCACTCACTTAATGTCCACTTCAACATGTTGGACCCACCTAACAATTACTTACCAGGGCCGACATCTCTATGAGAGTCTAATAACCCTAGTGCCCCACAAATGTGGGGAATTTTCCCTCCTATAAACAAGGAGGGTTAACCTTGACACAATTGTGGGGACTATTGCCCCGACTTAAAATGGAGGGTTAATATCAATGACTTTACATGACTTGTTTACATTATTGATTTCCCCGATAGGAACATCGGGGTATGACATGACTCAATTACATTACGGATACTTCGTAGAATAAACATCAAGGTACAATACATAAGATATACAAGTGAATACATTCCAAAGTTACAAATTCATCAACACTCCCTCTTAAATAGGAAGGTATTCTCTCGACACAATTTATTAGCACAAGTCTTCTTCTCTGTATCATATGGATCAACATCAGGTCATATTTCTCTTCAAGTCATTTTCATCTTCAAGTCATCTTCATCATCAAGTCATCTTCATCAAGTCTAGATCATCACTGGATCATCATCAAGTCTGGATCATTACTTGATTTGTATCAACACTGGATCATCATCACCATCGTTGATTCTGCTATCTCAATCAAATGGTGCTATCTCTTCATTCTTCTCATCACAGGAAGTTCTACAGAGCCAACGATTTTTCATGCTGGTTATAGGCCTAGACTTCAGGTAGGTCTTCAATGTCTTCAGCACTTATATCTGACCATGGAAAGAACCATGTCAGAAAGGCCCACCCAGCACTTACATATGACCATGGGAGGAACACATCCAATGTCTTCAACACTTATATCTGACCATGGAATGAACTATGTCAAAAAGGCATGCTCAGCACTCACATATAACCATGAGAGGAACACATCCACCATCATGTCAGAAAGGTCTAGGACTTACATACGATTATGGGAGGAACACATCCAAGAACCATGTCGGAAAGGCCTAGTAATTACATCTGACCATGGAAGGAACACATCCAAGAACCATGTCAGAAATGCCTAGCACTTACATTCACTAGCATGATAGGACACACCTACTATCATCTGTGAAAAGGCCCAACACATACAACCATTAGTATGATAGGACACACCTACTATCATCTATGGAAGGGCCCAACACTTACAACCAATGGCATGGTAGGAAAAAACTACTACCATCCATGGAAGGGCTCTGCAATTACAATTAATCATGTGGGATCCAACCCCACAGTCATATAAGAATGGATCTCAGCTCTAGGCTGAGTATTCCTGGCAATTGACCAGGTGCCTCCATTCTCCTAGAGAATGGCCTCTCAACACTAAGCTGAGTATTCCTAGTAACTGACCAAGAGCCTCCATTCTCCCAGATAATGGCCTCTCAGAACTAAGTTGAGTATTCTTGGTAACTGACCAGGTGCCTTCATTCTCCCAGAGAATGGCCTCTCAGCACTAAGCTGAGTATTCCCGGTAACTGACCAGGTGCCTCCATTCTCCCAGAGAATGGCCTCTTAGCACTAAGTTGAGTATTCCTGGTAACTGACCAGGTGCCTCCATTCTCCTAGAGAATGGCCTCTCAGCACTATTCTGAGTATTCCTGGCAACTGACCAGGTGCCTCCATTCTCCTAAAGAATGGCCCTCAACACTTATATCTGATCATGTGGGAACACATCCCTCAATCACATCAGAATGTTTCTGCACTGATCATGTGGTAGTACAACCCAAAATCACATCAGAGCATCTGTGCACTTCTATCTAACCATGTGAAGCTTAGGATTCCACCATGTCAAAAGGGCCACAACACTTACATATGACCATGGAAGGAATCAATCCTTTCACCATGTCAGAAGGGCTCACAGACTCATCACTTCCCCTTGGAAGGAACCTCAATCTGGAGAACACCAATTTTCTCCCTGAAGTAGTCAAACTTCACTTTGGCCATTTTTAACATAGACTCACATCAGGGATGATTAAGTCCAAGGATAACCTACAATCTTAGCCAAGATCTATTACATCCAAGGACAACCTACAGGATTGATTACATCTGAGCAACCTATGAGCTTCGCCAGGATTTATGCTCAGACAACCTGTCCCACTAACCATGCTATAACTCCCTCTTTCGACAGATCTCGATCTGGATCACTACTCCTCTCTGCATCATACAAAAATGCAAGTTAGATCAACCAAATAAAATAGTAGTTTTCAAAGGAAACACACTACCTCCCAAATAGAAAGTGGAAACATCTTTTCCCTCGGCCGTACTCAGTGCCACACAAGACTGCTTCCTGCTACACCAAGGAGTGCTCTTCCTATCAATGGCACTACCTTCCCAATCCGAATCCACATAAACCTCTAGGTTAATGTTCTAGTTCTCCTCATACTTGAGCTCATATTCAACTGTACCCTTCATGTACTTCACTGCATGCTTTGCAACCATCAGGTGAACATGTCTCAATGTGTTCACAACAAAGCAAATATCTGGTCTTGTATTCATTAGGCACATCAAGGAACAACTCATCTGACGATACATCATGGCATCTAATGACTTTGATGAAGCAATACTCAGTAGCTTTAGGTTTGATGCCATAGGTGTGGTTATGGCCATGCAATCCATCATCCTGAACCTCTTCAGGATCTCTACTGCATACTTCCCTTGTCCATGCCTCCATGCCTATAAAGTAGTGCATCATATACAAGTCCTTCATCTCGAACTCGGTAATAAGTATCCTTCTTGCAACTTTAATGAGTTCCTCTTTTTTGTCATGAACAAGTCATTGACATATAATAGGAGCATCACTGGTATTCCACCTTCAACCTTGAAGTAAAGGTTGGAATCCTCTTTACTCTCAGTAAAGCCTAGAGTGATCAGTAAGCTATCCATCCTGTTGTACTATGTTGAACCTCAGGATCTTCTGTAGTCACTCCCTCTAAAGTGGAGCATCATTCTCCCTCTGCATGTACTGGAGTGACAAGTAGCTTCCTTTGCTACTATTATTCTATGTATCCATCTAGGGTCATTGGATACCAATATCCTTTATCTTGAACATTTCAAAAGTTCTTGTCGCACCCATCTGTGAGATTTTCATCCTCTATAGGCTTTCATTGTCAACCTTGTAGCGAAGGTTAAGATCTTCATTACTCTAGGTGATATTCAAGCTCCTCATGTATGTGTCATCCCATGGGTGCCTTCTGAGCTCATACAAGGCCTTGTTTTATTTGCACAAATTATTCTGCATGTCATGTGTATTTCTAGTGGCTACAAATGTCTCTTCATAGTCTATGCCTCGTGCCACGAATCTTGCCTTATATCCCACAATGTTTCCATATACTGCATGATGGAACTATGAACTTCCCTTCAGCTCTCGATATTGAATCCTAGAAATTATTCTTCATTTTGGATTATTAGAGTGAATCTTGAACTATCGTCACTTGTTCTTCAGAACAAGTCTCATCCTTCTTTTCTTGTAGGCAATTGTAAGCGATCTTTCCTACAAGTCAAACGCACCAGTTGTATGATTAGAAACATTTCATAATGAATATTCATAATGGTAAATTATTATGCATAAATATATAGTCATGCACCTATTTTATCCAATACAACATTCAGCCATATCTCACAGAAGCTTTCTAGATGCCTTTTTATCTCTACCAGGACAACATTGAGATTATGCACTATCCCAATATGTCAGCAAAGAGGTTTCATTCTAGATAAGTAGAAATGGAGAGTTGTATAGCACCATGAGATACTTACCCATCACATGCATATTAGTAGTATACTATCATTAATGCAAACATTCTATCATGCATAATCCATCAACTGAATATAAACAAATGCATAACAAAACAATATCATGAAATGACAATTAAATACTTATGTTTATTTGTTTCATGGGTAGACTCCTTATTGAGCCTTTTGCTTCATCATATTATTCATTCATGACATAATCATTTCATATCCATATGATTAAGATGGATAAGAGGCTCTTCAAGAATTGAGTCCTTCATATCACTTGAGGGATCTTCTTTGAATCGTGAGAGCTTGATCTTCAGTCGCTCCCATTTCCTCTTATTATGAGTCGAGCTTCTTCTTGTGTGTGCTCTTCCTAGAGTCTGCTAAAAGTAATCACTTCCTTCAATTTGAGGTGTCCTTCCTAGTTCCAGATCTCTTCAATTTTAGCTGTCCAATGTACTCCTTTTCTGAAAACAGTGGAGGGAAGCTCCTAGAACAGGAATCCCTAGTTTACTAATTTCTTCTGCATAAATATCTAATACAGTTTCTACGGTATCTTCGAAATTACTGCTATGCTATGTTTGAAATTTTGTACTCAGGTAACCTCATCTTTCCTTGTTCCAATAACAAAGGTTTCATCAGAATTGGTTTCACCAATTGTGACTTATGAGCGTTTTCCCAAGGTGACCTGTTTCAATACTGTTCATCACAGTGAATTTGTACAGACTTCCATGTGTCTGTATTTCATTTTCGGGGTCTGAAAATTTTACCACAGATAGTACAGACCACGTCCTTTTTGTAACATCTTGAGAAATTTCATTTGGACCTTCGTAGCCTATGATATAGCAATTCTCCCCTGGTGTCCTATTCGGGGAGGAATCCTGGGAGAGGTTGGAACCCTAACTTGGAGGAATCATATCTCTTAGCATATAGAGAATTAGAGACTAAAAATTGGATACAATGTACATCAGGAAGTTATATTTGAATTGTAAAAGGTTTGGCACCTGATCCTTCTCCAATCTTGAGATATAGTGAATCTACCAAAACTATCAGCTTTAGTATTTTAGGGTTTTTTCAAGCCCGGGGTCAAACTAGAGTTTGACTTTCCCAGAGTTTCACCCACCGAAAAATATCAAACCAGGTCTCTAAAATTAGATTTTGATGAGGAGATAAATCCTATGCCGAGATCACTCAAAAATTCCTCTTCTGTAAATATCCCTAATTTCCCTTACCAAAAACTGAAAATGCCCGAAATCAAATTCTGCTTCGACAAAAAGATGCGCCCTTCAATGGAGAGTTAGCCTAGCCTTATTTTGCTGATGGATTGTGGAGAGAGACCCAAAAATTAAGAATCCCTAGCTTCTATAGATACACAATCTCTTCTTCTTAGGTTAGCTCTGTGTTGCAGCTGTAACCTTTTCCCAAATTTCAAAAAATTGGGACCCTCCTTTAAGTTTTGTCTTGCTTAGATCTGCTGGGATTGTTTAAAGTTATTGCAAATCTGATTGTTGAGTTTGATTGTTAAATGAATATATTTTATGCTGATGGTGCTTTTTGAATTAAATTGTGACTCACAGCGGGTTTTTTATTTTCATTGTCGAAAATTATATTAGTTATGAATCGGAACCGTAGTCTCCTACACAGCCGCCGTTGCGGAGGCTAAGTAGACTAATGACCCGATCCAAACTACTAGCTATCGTCGGCGTGCTTTTGTTTAGCCTCGGCGTTTTATTTTGTCACCATCAAGGCACCAGTCCTTTGTACAACTATTGTTTCGGAGGATTGATAACAAAAGTTCCGACGATTTTTACTTGCCTTGATTTCATGGATCTTTTCATTATTGTTTTTTTGTTGGACCTTTTGATTGGGGATTAGGCCTCAGCATTTCCAATCGCCGATGGTTTCATTTTCTAGCAACTCTAGTCTATTTTAATCTCGTCGTTGCGTCTCCGGAGCGGGTTAACCATACGACGCAGTTGTTCTATTTTTGGCCGATCGTTTTCTTTTGATTGCAAACCCTTAGTAGGTGTGTCACCCGTCGTTGCGGATCTGTAGCAGGCTAATCGCCCTTTCCTTATTGTCCTTTTCATCGATGAAGAGTTTATTTGTATGGTGCTTAGTGCTGATGTTGGGAGTTTTCCCGCTATTCGGATATGTTTTACACTGTTCTATGGAATAGCAGAGGGTGCCCATGGGTATAGGTCGGTGTTAAGGCTGTATGGGTTGAAGAACGCGTTTTTGGGTTTGGTTTTTCAAAGAGTAGAGTCTACTTGGTCCTGGTCTTTGCTCTCGTCAGAGGGTTTCGTTTTAGTATGATGATGCCTAGATTGGGAGCTAGAGTCTGCTTTATCAGACACATGTTTAAAGTTTTGAAGAGGGGTTTAGGCACAAACTTGCAGGATTTCTTTTGTCTTGGCATTCTTTATTTTCATGCATTAATACTATTTATATCTCATGTTACAGAATGCTTGATTGATCATTTTTATATTACCTTGTCAAACACTAATGATATAATATGCGTAGGATAGGAAGGTTGCTGCAAAGAATATATGCGTAAAAGGTAAAGCTGAAGATAAGCAGTTTTGAAAGAAGAAGTTAAAGCATAAAGAAAATAGGAATGTTGCTCGAGGAATAAGGGAGTGAAAGACAGAGACCAACCAAAACTAAAAAAAAAAAAAATTACTAACGGATGATAGGGAGAAATAATTAAGAGCATAGGCTCAAGCTTGAGGAGTTTGTCAGTTACCAAGCTGGCCCCTTTTCATTAAATTGTTTAAATCTGGAATGTAACATTTGGATGAATCATGAACATTCACAAAATGACAAAACAATGAGAGGGAACGGTTGGGGCATCCCAAAGGTTTTGCCTTTGGTATAAGTATAGGAGAGTTAGACAGAAATTGGGGCTTTTTCCCAGTGAGACTTGTGAAAAACTTGTTGTAAGAGGAACTATTTCGTTTTGCAATAATATAATTACAATTTTGCCTGTTGGAGAAAGTTTTGGGTGGAATGTTCAAATGTTGTGCAATGAATGATGCTGGAGGGGAACTATTTCCTTTTCAGCCGTATTTCATTAACTATGAGATCGTTCTAAATTTATAAACCTATGTTCTTGTATGAATGTTCTCTGGCTTATTTTATGGTTATTTCCACTATGAGTAATGAATGTCTTAACAAACAATGAGCTATCTTGTTGTGCATATCTTTATTTATGTTTATGTGTTTTGATTCAAAGAACAGCTACCTGTGATTTATCTTAATACATGAACAGTAATACATTACTCATTAAATGATAATCTCACTCCCTAGGGACAACTTAGTTAGTTTGTTTTCTGTTGTGTGTGATTCAGATGCTAGAGAGTTTAAGACGAGAGGTAAGAACCTGCGCATCACATTGTGACCGCTCCTCCTATTCTTTATGAATCTGCATGTTAGATAGGCACTTGCATATCATACTTAAAGTTAAAAACACAAAAATACACACGGTGGACCGGGCCGCAACTGGTAAAAGCCTTTATTTTTTTTATTTGACCTACCGTAGCCGAACCGCAAACCAGATGGATTCCCCATACCAAATAGTCACGCGCTAGTTGGGAACGTTGACTGGGGAGAATCCCTTGCTGTTGTTTCCTGTGATTTTCTAGGCCTCAACAGTTACTAGTGCTAGAAGGAGGGCCACCAGTGCATGGCTGGCTGAGGAAACCCTTTTCCTCGAAATTACTCCACTGGCAATAGTCTTGAAAGCAGTTTATTTCCTAATCCAAATCCTGAAGAGAATAGAGAAAATTTGTTTTCTGTGAACAATGAAGTAGTTAATGATCTAAGAAGACACACTAGAGCATATGTGAAGAGTATTGGAGGATTAACCACTATCCCTAATTTACCCTGAAGAGAATACAATAAGAAATATCGTCCCATCTTGGAAGATTCAGTGTTGCTTGGAGATTTGGAAGAATTAGTAGAAGTAGCATTATAGGAATTTGTTCAGCCTTTGAATCAAGTAGGCCTTGATACACCTAACGGTTCACCTATCCATACTCTTTCTCACTCACCTCCTCACTCTCCACCCGGATTCATGGCAGGCATAAATGCAAATTATCCACCTAACCCACCAAATCCACCACCCGCTTTGAAATCCAGTTCACCTCTAAACTTAGCACCTCCATTGCATGACTTACCTCAAGCTTTTTAGAAGATTCTACCCAAGTTTGACCCAAATGAGAAGATTCTAGTATATGACCATTTGCAAAGTTTCTACTTGGCCATAGAAGGACTAAAAGTTGGAGAACACGATGATGTAGTTTGTAGACTTTTTTCGCATACCCTTAACGGAGCAGCAACCTCATGGTATTTTGGTTTGCCTGCAAACTCAATCCTAGATTGGGATACCTTTGAAAGGATATTTAGAAGAAAATATGCAACCCAAAAAACTCATGCGGCTCTCATGAAAGGACTGTGCGCTTTAAAGAAAGAAAGAAAAGAAAAGGTGTATAGTTTTACCCAAAGATTTGTAGCTTATCTTAATAATTTTTCTGAAATTGATAAGCCCTCGAATAAAGTTCTAATTGAGTATTATACTTCAGCGCTAGGGCCCTATTTGGCCATGTTTTCCAAAATGAAAGCCAAACCTATGCTAGAAGAGACTTATGAAGAAGCGGAGAGAGTAGAGGCTGAAAAGGAAAGCATCGAAGATTATCTTGAGCAGTCGGGGGAGAAAAATGTTGGGAATAAAGCTTTGTTATTTACTAAGCCTAAAGAGGAACAAACGCATGATTTTGAAGGAATGGCAAAGATGATGTAGAAGCTTTCTAACAGAATAATAGACTTGGAAAAGGAAAAGGAAGCCTAGAAGTTCTATAAGCCTTATTACAAGAAAAAAGAGGATAATAATCAATCCCAACCCCCTCCACATAGTCCTGCATCGATGAACTTAACAGAGGTAGGTATGGATAACTTTTGCACTTTCCACCAACAACCCCATTCTGAAAAAATTGTCCTCAATGGATAAATTCAATGACATTAGTAATGAATCAGCTGTTGGATTCCAAATTAATTGAGGATAATGATGAAGAGGGAAAATATAACAATAAATTAACAAAAAAACAAGAGGACGATGCCATGGTTTTATGGGATTGTGTATCGTTGTTTGATACCGAAGAAGAAAAGGATCTGAGACATGAAGATATCTCGAAAATGAATGTGACAATGAGAAGCCAAGGGTTGATTAACGAAAACAGTCTTATACTCCTGAAGATTAAGATACTTCAAAAGAATGTAAAGAAATTCTGGAAAAATACCACAGTAGATAAAATTCTCGAGTTCACCATTACCAATAAAAATCCAAATCATATCAGCATGCCAACTAAGCCCATTGAATAGAAGATAAATAATGAAAAGACAAATTTCACAAAACACAGGATGGAGTATGACATTGTAGAAGATATCAAAAAGGTGAAAGAAAACATTTCACTATTCGAAATGTGCAATGTGCCACAGCAGAAAGAAAAATTGTTAAAAGCACTAGAAACGCTTGAAGAGAAACTTCATGTTAATACCCAACCTGAAGAAGTAGAAATTGGGGAAGCAAGTGTGGGAGGTAAGTCCAAGTATAAAACTCCACCTTTTCTCCTCACTTTTGAAATTTTCAATCATAACGTGCACAACTGTCTAATAGACTCAATGGCATCGGTAAATGTTATGCCACTTTCAGTATGCAGGAGGATAAAGGGACAACCCAAACCATCTACCTAGAAGGTTACTCAGCTAGACAGGACCAATGTGAAAGTAGTTGGGGAAATGGAGGATGTTCTCATTCGCTTATCTTCAAATGATAAGGTATGTCAATTCATTGATATTGTAGTAGCATACATACCTGAGGCTTATGGACTTGTTTTGAGTAGAGATTGGTCAGCAAAGCTTAATGGATATTTTGCTTCAGAATGGTCACATCTGTGGCTACCTTATAAAGGAATCCCAAATAAAATTAAATTTATAAGAGAGACCCACATGAAACACAATGTCATGTAGCTAGAAGATAAGAATGAACAAGTGAATTCTATTTTGGGGAACTACTTTATTGAGCTGGAACCATGAAATTACCAAGCAGAAAAAGCCAACATTACATCAGACACCCATCCTGATCTCCTTCGGTTTTCACAGGTTGATGAAATTGATTGTAAAATAGTAGACTTAGCTTTAGATGTAGATTCTGATTCAGATATGGTAAAAATAGATAGTTTTTGGACACTTTTTTTGATGGATCTAAGACATTGGAAGGATCAGGAGCTGGTTGTGTCTTGATCGATCCAAAGAATAATAAACACTTCCTTTCCTATATATTAGAGTTTGAATGTACCAACAACACAGCCGAATATGAAGCATTGGTTCAGGGACTGAGGAAAGCAATTGAATTTAAAGTGGAAAATCTGAAAGTATATGGAGATTCTGAAATAATTGTGAAATAGATTCGAAATCAGATACATTGCATTTCACCTCATTTAAAAAGCTTACCAAAGTGAAGTATGGGATTTGCTTAAAAGTTTTTGTGCATTTAATTTTGTGTCAATTCCTAGACTAAGAAATGCCGCAGCTGACTTGTTAGCCACCTCAGCTGCAAGGCTTGTACCCTCTAATAATAGGTTTTCTATTGAATTACTTTTCAGACCTTCGGTTCCAGACATGATTACAAATTTATGAGTTTTTGATGATGATCAACAGATCCTTGAATGCTTGACAAATGATGATACTTTCAAAAGGGCAATTATCGATGATGAAGAACATCAGGCTGAGCTAAAATTTGACAATTTCATTCCTAAAGGAGTCAGGACTTTAGAACGAATGTTTGATCTAAATGACAAATTTAGAAGACCAGCAAACGTGAAGACTCACAGCTCATCTTTACAGTTTGAGCTGATAAACTTAGGAACTAAAATTGAGCCCAAATGTGTGAATTTGGGAAAGTGTTGTTCCCCTGGTGAAATAAATAAGTTCATCAGTTTGTTCAAACAATACAAAGATGTGTTTTCCTGGACATATGAATATTTGAAAACCTATGATACCAAGATTATTCAGCATGTCATCCCTGTTAGGGCTGGGGTCAAGCCTTATTAGCATCCCTTAAGGAAAATGCATCCCAAAATTGAGCCTTTAATTCAGAATGAAGTAAGGAAATTACTAGATGCCAAAGTCATATTCAAAGTTAGACATTCAGAATGGGTTTTAAATCCGGTACTAGTAAGGAACACGGGGACTTCACTTAGTGAACCTCTCACATAGTACGTGTGATCATAGGATATTAAAGAATACCCTTAACTTCCAGATATATTGAACCAAACTCTTTTTGTTGAAACCCCCTCCCAATACTTAAAACCTCCTCCCCACCCCTTTTTATACCTCAATCCTTATAAACCATCCTACCCACCCCCACCTTAAACCCCTCACCCCCCCCAATACTTGCAATATATTGGTTCAATTTTTGATAATTTTAAAACCCACAATATGAAATAATGTGATAGGATATTGGTCAACAAGTGAATCCCTCGTGGTAAGGAAGAAATATGGAGAAATTAGACTATGTTTGGATTTCAGAAACTTAAATCGCGGTTCAGATAAAGACAATTATCCAGTTCCACCCATGGAACAGATATTGCAAATGGTTTTGGGTTCTGAGTTATTTTCTTTATTAGATGGATTCTCTGGTTACAATCAGGTGTTAGTAGCTGAAGAAGACAGAATCAAAACTACATTCAGAACAAGATGGGGGACTTTTGCTTACAGAAGGATGCCTTTCAGACTCATAAATGCTAGAGCTACTTTCCAAAGGGCTATGGATATAACTTTCCACAGTCTGATTAGCCACAGTGTTGTGTTATACCTCGATGACCTCATGATATTTTCAAAGAAAATAGAAGAATACACATTTCATTTAAAGCATATTTTCAAGCGTTGTCAAAAATATGGCATCTCGCTAAACCCCAAGAAGTGTGTGTTTGCCGTTATAGAAGGAAAGCTACTGGGTCACGTGGTATCTAAGTAGGGGATCTCCATAGACCTAGAAAGAATTAAAGTAATTGAACAGATACCTTTACCCCATAATAATAAAGGTATGCAATCATTCATGGGAACAATAAATTTTGTGTGAAGGTTTGTGCCTGATTTTTCTCAAATCATTAAACCTCTGCAGCAAATGGCGAAGCAAACTGTACAATTCAAGTGGATTGACATAGAAAAGAATGCATTCAGCAAAATAAAAATAGCTATTGTTCATGCACCATCTCTTAAAAGGCCAGATTTTGATAAAGATTTTATTTTGTACACTTTCGCATCTGATGATTCATTGGAAGCGGTGCTTACTCAGAAGGAAGATGGGGGAGATGAATTCCCCATATCGTTTATGAGCACTGGTCTGCAGGGCGCCGAATTGAGTTACCCATCTGTGGATAAGCAAGCTTATGCAGTCTTCAAAGCAGTAAAACAATTCTGGCCATACATCCTCAAGAACCAAACAAAGGTAATAGTCCCACACCTAGCGGTGAGGTCTCTTTTTGTGCAAAAAGAATTAGGAGAAAGAAGAGGAAATTGGGTAATATCTTTACAAGAGTATGACCTCGAATTCAATCCATCCTCCATAGTTAGAGGGCAGGGACTGTGCAAACTAATGGTTGAAGGAAATAACAATGAAGAAAGTGATTGGGAAAATGAAGCTGAATTACATATGATGGAAGTGTGTCCTCCTTTTACAGCACCAGAGTCCTAGTACTGAGACCTTGTTCATTACCTTCAGGAAGGCATGTTGCCGGAACATTGGAATTCCAAGCAGCAAAGAGCGTTGAACCTTAAATCAACTACTTATCATATTGTTAATGGAATTTTATTTAGGAAGAATTATGATGTAGTCCTTCTCAGATGTTTAGAAAAGGAAGACGCAGAAAAGGTTATAACTGAGTTACATGATGGGCCTACTAGAGGCCATTTATATGGAGATATGACAGCCCACAAAATTATCAGGGTTGGGTACTATTCACCCACGCCGTTCAAGGATGCTCATGCCCATGTGAGAAAGTGTGATATCTGTTAGAGGTGTGGGGGAAGACAAGCCAAAGCAGCAAGACCACTGAAGCCGGTTATGATAAAGGAACCATTTGAGCAATGGGGAATTGACGTCATTGTAAAAATAAAACCAAATTCTTCCTTGCAGCACAAATATATTTTAATGGCAACAGACTATTTCACTAGATGGGTCGAGGCCATTCCACTACAAAAAGTCAATGAAGATGCTGTCATGGATTTCTTGCAGGATCATATCATGACTAGGTTTGGGGTTCCAATTTCCCTAGTTTTTTATAATGCTACTTACTTTTATTCCATTAAATTAACTACATTTTCTCATGAAAAAGGAATTAAGTTGCATTATTCTGCCAACTACTACCCATAAGAAAATGGATTGGAAGAATCTACAAACAAGAATTTGATTAGGATTTTGAACAATACTGTCATAGAAAACCAGAGGAGTTGGCATTCAACGTTACCAAACACTCTTTGGGATGATAGGGTTACACCCAAGAATTCCCTAGGTGTGTCACCATATACCATTGTTTATGGAAAGGAGGCTATACTTCCTTCGAAAATTATGCTACCATCTTCCATAATAGCCCAAGAGTCTAGAGGAACAGACAATGAAATCCTGCAACTTAGAATTTATAATCTTTTGAAGGCGGAAGAGTCTAGATCCAAGGCCAAAGAATGTTTTAAGCAACAACAGGAAGTAGTGAAAAGGTGGTTTGATAAGCACAAAGCTGGAACAAAATAATTTGAAGTGGGAGACTTGGTTCTTAAGTGGGATCACTCGCATGATGAAAAGGGAAAGCACACAAAGTTTCAATAGTTATGGGTAGGCCCTTTTTAGATTGCAGCAAAGCTTGGCCCCTCAACCTATAAATTGCAAGATTTGCAGGGATGGGAGGAGAACTTACCAGTTAATGGTTTAGTTCTCAAACCTTATTTTTCTTGATTTATTGTTTCTTGTTTTGTACATAAATAAATTGATTTGGTCGTTTGTTTGTTGTATGCCATGTTTTGTTTGATGTAGATTTTGTTGATGCGAATAAAATAGGCAAACTTTTGGTTGCATGGAAAGTATCAGGGTTTTGGATTAACTAAAATCCTTGGGTATAAGACTATGCATTTTTGTTTGAGTTGATAGAATTTCTTCTAGTAAGTGGTTTGCGAATAAAAGAGGCAAACTTTTGGTTGCATGGAAAGCATCAAGGTTTTGGATTAACTAAAATCCTTGGGTATAAGACTGTGCATTTTTGTTTGAGCTGATATAATTTCTTCTAGTAAGTAGTTTTTCATAAATGGCTATCAACACATTGAAGTCCCGCTTAATCCCTTGAAAAAAAAAAAAATCAGGATCAAAAGGTCTGGAATACTATTTTGAGGCTCCATCCATTTCACATCTAGAAAAATGTTCTAGGGGGTGACAGCAAAAGACCCACAGAAAGGAAGCAGGGTAAACAGTATATTATATATAAATGATCCCATGCCAAAAAATTGAAATCCAAACTGATGATAAGAGTCAAAACTCCTAAAAAGAAATATCTATCAAAGCGAAGCACCGAATCATATGAGTACAAATTTGCCAAAAGTTCTTCTCCGTCCGTGAGCTGAAAAATCAAATACATATCTCACACAAAAGGAAACTATGGATAGAGAAGCCTGAATAAAAAAATTCAGAAAGAAAGGCATGAGGAGGACTCAAAAAAGGATAGAAAATCCAAAAGCACGAAAAAGTGCAAAATGACATGGGAATGAGGAAAAAATGAATATTTATGTTTACCATATGTTACAATCATGTGGTGTACAAGCTGAAAGCTATCCAGAAGACAGAGGTAAAATGAAACTCATCTACTTGGCCTCAAAAGAGTTATCTTGACTTTGAGATTTTGGGTTTCCATTCTCCTAAGATTGGATTATTAGCAATGTGTAAAAGTAGGTATATTCTCCATTGGGGAAATATTGACATATAGAAGAATTCAACATTTTGGTTTTATTGCTAAAACAGTCTGTTACTTAAAGAGGAGTTGATTTAGAGATCGGGGTTTACTAGGTAGTTGCCAATTGTTGCAGCTGCAACATTTTCCCAAATTTCAAAAAAATGGGACCCTCCTTTAAGTTTTGTCTTGCTTGGATTTGCTGAGATTGTTTAAAGTTATTGCAAATCTGATTGTTGAGTTTGATTGTTATATGAATATCTTTTATGTTGATGGTGCTTTTTGACTTAAATTGTGACTCACGGGGGGTTTTTTATTTTCATTGTCGAAAATTATATTAGTTATGAATCAGAACCGTAGTCTCCTACGTAGCCGCCCTTGTGGAGGCTAAGTAGATTAACGACCCGATCCAAACTCTAGCCTACTGCCGATGCACTTTTGTTTAGTCTCGGTGTTTTATTTTGTCACCATTAAGGAACCATTCCTTTGTATAGCTATCGTTTTGGAGGATTGATAACAAAAGTTTCGACGATTTTTACCCGCGCTGATTTCATGGCTCTTTTCGTTATTGGTTTTTTGTTGGACCTTTTGATTGGGGATTAGGCCTCAACATTTCTGATCACTGATGGTTTCATTTTCTAGCAACCCTAGTCTATTTTAATCCCGCAGTTGTGGCTCCAGAACGGGTTAACCATCCGATGCAGTTGTTCTATTTTTCGCTGATTATTTTCTTTTGATTGCAAACCCTTAGTAGGTGTGTCACCTGTCGTTGCGGCTCTGTAGCAGGCTAATTGCCCTTTCCTTGTTGTCCTTTTCACCGATGAAGAGTTTATCTGTTTGGTGCTTAGTGTTGGTGTTGGGAGTTTTCCCGCTATTCAGATATGTTTTACACTCTTCTATGGAATAGCGGAAGGTGCCCATGGGTACAAGTCGGTGTTAAGGCTGTCTGGGTTGAAGAACGTGTTTCAGGGTTTGGTTTTACGAAGAGTAGCAGGTACTTATTCCTGGTCTTTTCTCTCATCAAAGGGTTTCGTTTTAGTACGATGATGCCTGGATTGGGAGGTAGAGTCTGCTTTATCGGACACGTGTTTAAAGTTTTGAAGAGGGGTTTAGGCACAAACTTGTGGGATTTCTTGTCTTGGAATTCTTTATTTTCATGCATTAATATTGTTTATAGCTCATGTTACAGAACACTTGATTGATCATTTTTATATTACCTTGTCAAACACTAATGATCTGATATGCGCAGGATAGGAAGGTTGCTGCAAAGAATATATGCCTAAAAGGTAAAGCTGAAGATAAGAAGTTTTGAAAGAAGAAGTTAAAGCATAAAGAAAATAGGAATGTTACTCAAGGAATAAGGGAGTGAAATACTGAGACGAACCAAACCTAAAATAAAAATAAAAAATACTAACGGATGATAGGGTGAAATCATTAAAAGCATAGGGTCAAGCCTGAGGAGTTTGTCAGATACCAAGCTGGCCCCTTTTCATAAAATTGTTTAAATCTGGAATGTAATGTTTGGATGAATCATGAACATTCACAAAATGGAAAAACAGTGAGAGGAAGTGGTTGGGGCAGCCCAAAGGTTTTGCCTTTGGTATAAGTATAGGAGAGTTAGACAGAAATTGAGGCTTTTTCCCAGTGAGACTTGTGAAAAACTTGTTGTAAGAGGAACTATTTCATTTTGCAATAATATAATTACAATTTTGCCTATTGAAGAAATTTTTTCTGTGGAATGTTCAAATGTTGTACAATGAATGATGTTGGAGGGGAACTATTTCGTTTTTAGCCGTATTTCATTAACTGCGAGATCGTTCTAACTTTCTGAACCTGTGTTCTTGTACAAATGTTCTCTGGTTTATTTTATGATGATTTCCACTGTGAGTAATGAATGTCTTAACAAACAATGAGCTATCTTGTTCTGCATATATTTATTTATGTTTATGTGTTTTGATTCAAAGAACAGCTACCTGTGATTTATCTTAATACATGAACAGTAATACATTACTCATTAAATGATAATCTCACTCCCTAGGGACAGCTTACTTAGTTTGTTTTCTGTTATGTCTGATTCAGATGCGAGAGAGTTTAAGATGAGAGGTAAGAACCTGCGCATCACATTATGACCGATCCTCGTATTCTTTATCAATATGCATGTTAGATAGGGACTTGCATATCATACTTAAAGTTAAAAACACAAAAATACACACGGTGGATCAGGCCGCAACCGGTAAAACCATTTATTTTTGTTATTTGACCTATGGTAGCCGGACCGCAAACCGGACGAATTCCCCATACCAAATAGTCACTGGCTAGTTGGGAATGTTGACTAGGGAGAATCCCTTGCTATTGTTGCCTGTGATTTTCCAGGCCTCAACACTCTGATACCATGTTAGATTTTTATCATTTAAGAAATATGATCTTAGGATCTTATATGAGAAAATAACATGCACAACAATAAACATAAGAGACAAGAGACGCGAATAATTTTCCTCGGGGAAACCATAAAGGAGAAAACCCCGCATATTCCTCAGATATAGAATGAGCACCAATGGCAACAGTAAAACCCGAAAACATAAAGATGATCTCCAACAACTTGTTCTCTCTCTCTCTTGAGAGAGCTTCTCCTCTCTCACTCATGCGCCCCAGTGAGTGAGTGTGTGTGTGATAAATAGAGAGGCTCACTCTCTATTTATATTCTTTCTCTCACTTAATGTCCACTTCAACATGTTGGCCCCACTTAACAATTACCTACTAGGGCCGACATCTCTATGAGAGTCTAATAACCCTAGTGCCCCACAACTGTGGGGACTTTGCCCTTCGATCAACAAGGAGGGTTAAGCTTGACACAAATGTGGGGACTATTGCCCCGACTTACAATGGAGGGTTAATCTCAATGACTTTACATGACTTGTTTACATTATTGATTCCCCGATAGGAACATCGAGGTATGACATGAATCAATTACATTACAGATACTTCCTGGAATAAACATCGGGGTACAATACATAAGATATACAAGTGAATACATTCTAAAGTTACAAATTCATCAACACTCCCTCTTAACTAGGAAGGTATTCTCTCGACACAATTTATTAGCACAAACCTTCTTCTCTATATCATCTGGATCAATGTCAAGTCATCTTTATCTTCAATTCATTTTCATCTTCAAGTCATCTTCATCGTCAAGTCATATTCATCAAGTCTGTATCATTACTAGAGTCTGGATCATCACTGGATCATTATCAATTATGGATCATTACTTGATTTGGAGCATCACTGGATCATCATCATCATCGTTTCTTCTACTATCTCAATCAAATGGTGCTATCTCTTCATTCTTCTTGTCATAGGAAGTTCTACAGAGCCAGTCCTTTTTCATGCTGGTTGTAGGCCTAGAATCCAGGTAGGTATTCAACGTCTTCAGCACTTATATCTAACATGGAATGAACCATGCTAGAAAGCCCCTCCCAGCACTTACATCTAACCATGGGAGGAACACATCTAAGAACCATGTTAGAAAGGCACACCCAACACTCACATCTAACCATGAGAGGAACACATCCACCATCATGTCAGAAAGGCCCAGGACTTACATCCGACCATGGGAGAAACACCTCCACCATCATGTCAGAAAGGCCCAGGACTTACATCCAACCATGGGAGGAACACATCCAAGAACCATGTCGGAAAGGCCCATCACTTACATCTGACCATGGGAGGAACACATCCAAGAACCATGTCAGAAATTCCCAACGCTTACATTCACCAGCATGATAGGACACACCTACTATCATATGTTAAAAGGCCCAGCACTTACAACCATCAGCATGATAGGACACACCTACTATCACCTGTGGAAGGTCCCATCATTTAAAACTAGTGGCATGGTAGGAAACAACTACTACCATCGATGGAAGGGCTTTGCACTTACAACTGATCATGTGGGAACCAATCCCACAATCATATCGGAATGGATATCAGCTCTAGGTTGAGTATTCCTAGTAACTGACCAAGTGCTTCCATTCTCCTAGAGAATGTACTCTCAACACTAAGCTGAGTATTCCTGGTAACTGACCAGGTTCCTCCATTCTCCTAGAGAATGGCCTCCAGTACTAAGCTGAGTACTTCTGGTAACTGACCAAGTGCCTCCATTATCCCATAGAATGGCCTCTTAGCACTAAGTTGAGTATTCCTGGTAACTGACCAGGTGCCTCCATTCTACCAGAGAATGGCCTTTCAGCACTAAGCTGAGTATTCTTGGTAACTAACCAGGTCCCTCCATTCTCCCAGAGAATGGCCTCTCAGCACTAAGATGAATATTCCGTGTAACTGGCCAGGTGCCTCCATTCTCCCAGAGAATGGCCTCTCAGCACTAAGCTGAGTATTCCTGGTAACTGACCAGGTGCCTCCATTCTCCTAGAGAACATCCTTCAAAACTTATATCTAATCATGTGGGAACACATCCCTCAATCACATTAGAATGGCTCTACACTGATCATGTGGTAACACGACCCACAATCACATCAGAGCATCTGTGCACTTATATCTGACCATGTGAAGCTCAGGCTTCCACCATGTTAGAAGGGCCACATCACTTACATCTGACCATGGAAGGAACCAATCCTCTCACCATGTCAGAAGGGCTCACAGACTCATCACTTCCCCTTGGAAGGAACCTTGATCTGAAGAACATCAAGCTTTTCCTTGAAATATTCAAACTTCACTTTGGCCATTTCAAGCATAGAATCACATCAGGGATGATTATGTCCAAGGATAACCTATGATATTTGCTAGGACCTATTACATCCGAGGAAAACCTATAGGACTGATTACATCTGAGCAACCTATGAGCTTCACCAGGATTTATGCTCAGACAACATGTCTCACTGACTATGCTAGAACTCCCTCTTTTGAGAGATCTCGATCTGGATCACTGCTCCTCTCTGCATCATACAGAAAAGCAAGCTAGATCAACCAAATAAAATAGTATTTTTCAAAGGAAACATACTACCTCCCAAATAGCAAGTGGCAACATCTTTTTCCTTGGTTTTACTCAGTACCACGCAAGACTGCTTCTTGCTACACCAAGGAGTGCTCTTCCTATCAATGGCACTACCTTCCCAATCCGAATCCACATAACCCTCTAGGTTAATGTTCTGGTTCTCCTCATACTTGATATCATATTCAACTGTACCCTTTAGGCACCTCACTACATGCTTTGCAATAATTAGGTGAACATGTCTCAATGTGTTCACAACAAAGCAAATATATGGTCTTGTATTTGTTAGGTACATCAAGGAACAACTCATCTGACGATACATCGTGGCATCAACTGACTCTGATGAAGCAAAACTCAGTAGATTTAGGTTCGATGCCATAGGTGTGGTTATGGCCATGCAATCCATCATCCTAAACCTTTTCAGGATCTCTACTGCATACTTCCCTTGTCCACACCTCCATGCCTATAAAGTAGTGTATCATATCCAAGTCCTACATCTCGAACTCGGCAACAAGTCTCCTTCTTGCAACTTTAATGAGTTCCTCTTTTCTTCTATGAACAAGTCATCGACATATAATAGGAGCATCACTGATCTTCCACCTTCAACCTTGAAGTAAAGGTTGGAATCCACTTTACTCTTAGTAAATATTAGAGTCATCAGTAAGCTATCCATCATGTCATACTATGTCGAACCTTAGGATCTTCTGTAGTCACTCCCTCTGAAGTGAAGCATCATTCTCCCTCTACCTATACTGGAGTGACAAGTAGCTTTCTCTGCTACTATTATTCTATGTATCCATCTAGGGTCATTGGATACCAAGATCCTCTATCTTGAACATTTCAAAAGTTCTTCTCGCACCCATCTGTGAGCTTGTCATCCTCTATAGGATTTCATCTTCAACCTTGTAGAAAAGGTTAAGATCTTCATTAATCTAGGTGATCTTCGAGCAGGTCCTCATGTATGTTTTATCCCATGGGTGCCTTCAAAGCTCATACAAGGCCTTCTTTTATTTGTACACATGATTCTGCGTGTCATGTGTATTTCTAGTGGCTGTAAAATGTCTCTTCATAGTCTATGCCTCGTGCCACAAATATTGCCTTGTATCCCATGATCTTTCCATCTACTGCATGATGGAACTAAGAACATCCCTTCAGGTCTCGATACTACATCCTAGACATCTTTCTTCATTTTGGATTATTAGAGTGAATCTTGAATTGTCGTCACTTGTTCTTCAAAACAAGTCTCATCCTTCTTTTCTTGTAGGCAATTGTACACGATCTTTCCTACAAGTCAAATGCACCAGTTGTATGATTAGAAACATTTCATAATGCATATTCATAATGGTAAATTATTATGCATAAAGATATAATCATGCAACTATTTTAGCCAATACAACATTCATCCATATCTCACAGAAACTTTCTAGATTCCTTCCATCTCTACCAGGACAACATTGAGATTGTGCACTAATCCAATATGTCAGCAAAGAGGTTTCATTCTAGATAAGTAGCAATGGAGATGTTAGGTCATGATTTTATCTTCCTTAGTTTTATGCTTCTTATTTTTGTTTTTGAACCTTGCTAGTATTTTTTGATTCTAGGAAATTTTGTTTATAAGGATAATTTTGAGTTCAAAATTTTAATTTTCATGATTTTGATTTTTTAAGCTTGCTTTTATAATTTTTGCTTTGATTTCATTATTAAGGGTTTTACAAGGCATATATAGATTAAATAAGTTTTATAAATGACACTAAGGTTGAGATTGAACACATAAACCAAGTTTTAATCCTAATTAGTCGCCTAATGATGTGAAATTATTTGATTGGACTTTCTTGTAGCGCAAGAGAAAAATTGATACACTAGAGCACTACAAGAAAGCCACGAATGCCAAAATCATCATTTTTTCAGTCTAATTTTTTGGATGTCTTATCTCTGAGGTGTTAATCATATGATTTGATGCATTTGATATGCGTCCTGCATAGTTTGATCATTGAAACAGGTGGATGATCATCTTAAGAGGCAGATTGTGGTGATTGCATGTAGAGCAAGGTCAATGATGACAGCGAGTAGAATGAGACAGAGTTTTTTAGGAGTATGTTCCTTATCTGAAGGACAAAAATAATATTGAAGGTCATGGCGAGAAGACATTGCTAAGAAATCAGGATTTTTCAACTGAATGAGGAATTAGGGATTTTCAGCAGTGACTGTTTGAAGTGGTCTTGACACTTAGAGATAGGTGGAACATGAAATTCGACACTTAACCACTTAAGTGATTCAATTCCAGTGCTCGTATTTGTCTTCTAAACAGGTAGCCTGCGTGTCATTGCTAGCATTTTCTTAATTTTGGGATTTTCTGATAAAATATTTAATGATAAAATTTGAAGGAGGAATATGAGTTTTTCACCTAATACACTATGAATGATGAATTATTAACAATTATATTCAAAGTATTCATCATTTAAAACAGTAAAATTCAAAGCAAAACTTGTTGGAATTCCCTGAACTTTGTAATTGGGTCAGACTGTTGTAATTTGGCACAAAAGAGTTCTGAATTATGTGTTAGGACAGACTGTTATGATTTGAAGATAGTTAGATTGTGGGATATCAACAGGTGCTGTTAAACCATAGTGAATATGAAGAAAAGCGGAAAAACAAATAAGGCCGAGCCCACTGACCTAAGCTGGGTAGAAAATTTTCCAGAATGTACAGAGTTATGTTCAAATGCAGGATGGTTGACATTTTTCATAAAGATTGATGGATATCATGTAGAGGTGTCTCATAAATTTTCTCAGTGCTATGATAAAGATATTGTGTCTTTTGATACTTTACAATTCAAAATGAATAAGGAGTTGGTATCTGAGGTAAGAGGCATCTTGAACAAGGGAGAATTATGGTTTAAGAAGGTTCCATTCACCTTCAATGCACAAAAGTACTTACTTCTTGGTGTAATTGCAGATTGGGGTAAAGGTGTACCAATTAATAACTTCAAACCTAAATGGATAGACCCCATTAAATTTTTACAGAGTTATATTACCTGTGAGGGTAGATATGCCTTTGTTTTCAAATACCACTTCAGATTTCTTCAGCATCTCAGTGATGAGTCCAATATGAACTTACCCTTCTTCTTGCTGAAGAGCCTGCAAAAGATGTCATGCAGGGTTAAGGAGCACCAAAATAATACAAGGCAGTACATTTTTCATCAAGGACTTATTAAACTTATCATAAAAACTATTTTGCAAAGTAGGGGAAAAACTTGGGAGTATTTCATTTTCTGGTCTGGTTTTCAAAATGATCAAGAGAGACAGTCTCACAGAAGACAAGCTGATAAAGGGAAAACTTTGGTTAGAAAGCTCAGGCAAAAGGTAAAGGTCAAAGATGAAGACAAGTTTAAATTAGAGGAAGTTTCAGATCATGCAAATGAAGACTTTGAATCTAAACAACACCTTAATGACAATGAAAGTAAGAATTTACAGTTAGATATTAAGGAAGCCGAGCCTATTGAAAATGTCGTACCTGTAGAGACAATTTCAGATGAGAAAGAGAATATTGAAATTCAAAGACAAAGTCCTATCACAGTTCTGTCAGAAGATGAGAAATGCCTATTTGATGATGATAAAGTCCCTGTCACTGAGGCAACTAGGGTTTGTACTAAGCAGGTATTTCACAACCATGGTGATGAGGTAATACTGTCAAAAAGAAAGAAAATAAAAGTTGTTGAGTTTTCCTCAGTTATTCATAAGGGTAAGACTTTCAATATGTTGGGGGAGATTGCTCCTGTTTGGAGACCTAAAACTAGACCCCGAAATAAACTCAGACTGAATATGAAGAGGTTGCTGAACCCTAAATTGAACAAAGAAAGAGTAACAGTGATAGATGATTCTTCATCTGTGGAAAAATTGAATGATGATAAAGATGATAGTAAGGGTAAAAGGAAAATTTAATAAAAAAGAGAGTCTGTCCTGACTGATACTAAAATATATGATATATTTTTGGAAGTACGAAGTCAGATGTTGCAAGAACAACAAGAAGGTAAAATAAAGAGTTCTTACTCAAAGAAGAATGTGATGGTTGAGGAAAAGGTTCCATGTAAAGCTAAGAGTGAAGAACACCTAGGATTTCCTAGAACACCTATAGAATTGTTGCAAGAAGATGAAGAAATTTATAAGATATTGAATATTCCATGGCTTCCAAATGAGATGCAAACCATAGCAGGAAATAAAACCTTTGATTCAGAAAAAGAGAATTTACAAAGAAGTGTAAAACAATATAAGTATTAGGTTGAGTACATGCAGGAGACCAATGATGGCTTAGTCATGGAAAATAGAAGGCTCATAGAGGATTTGAAGGAGGTGAATAGCCATTATCAGGAGCTGATTGCAGTTTCAAGAGAAGCATTGAAAAGGAAGAGGAACATAGAAGGTCAATTCACAATGTTGAAGCAAACCATCCAGGACCTGCAATAGCAAAATGAAGAACTAATGAGGAAGATTGCAGATATGGAGGCAGATCAATTGAAGGCAAGAAGAAAATCTCAAGCCCTGGAAGGGATTTCCTTGTTAGCTGAAACAACTAAGGATCTATAAAGTTTGTTAAGATAATCAGTTATTAGTTAGGTTTGAAAGTTACTTTATTTTTGTAAATATTATTTAGATGAAACTATTTGATGGGTAGACTAAAAAAAATAGTTAGGGTTTAGTTCCTTAACCAATTTTAGAGAGTCGTATAAGTTTAAGTCTCAAAGAAGGAAAATGGTTCAATTTTTTGGCTGGAAAGAGGAGGTCTTCAGACTTGTTTATAAGCTAAGTAAAAGAATCTTATGTGTATTTGAAAGACTGGTTATGAAATATATGCTCTTATGTGTATTTGAAAGACTGGTTATGAAATATATGCTCTATAAGCCCTTCAGTTTATTCTCTGGCTTCATTTATAACTTGTTTTAGTTACTCAGCTGATAATTTCATTGCTTGTTTAAATTTTTTATACTTGGAATGCTTGTCATCTATGGGTGAATCTCAGTATTGTTTTCTATTGGATTATGGATATTATGTTATGCATATCAGCCTTTCTATGCTTATGATTTAGTGTTTATTTGGATTTATGAATGCATGCCCTCTTGTCATCAAACTTCTCAACCAAAAAACCTTGAAAACCCTAAAAACCCTATTTTGTTTTATTGAGATTATTGAGATTGTGTTGGCTTGTTCTCTTGTAGTCTGGGAATAATTTCTGGCATAAACATATTTGGCGTTGTTGCCGGGGAACGAAGTTGAAAACATATTTTTCCTTGGGATACTTATCATTTCACTGGTCTTAAGAGGTGAACTTAAACCATCAAATCTTAAAGACTACTTTTCACCAGTTTGTCACAGTGGCTACTAGGGGAATTGGAACAAGAAACATACCTATTTCACCTTTGCAGTTGGGTGTTTCAGACCCAGAATAGATACTGAAAACAACAAGGAAGATTAGAAGGTATCAATCATCACCAGCCCTATATAACCCTAATCAGTTTGATAGTTCATTACCTTTATCTGTTTTGAAAAAAGAAGAAGAAACCTCACCTTGGTTAAAGCCTATAATTTGTGTCAGTAACTTTCAAGTTTTCACCGATCCTCAATCTTTCAAAAAGGAAAAAATAATATCTCCTGGTAAAATTCTTTTATTTCATCTGAAAGTTGGTAAAACCCCTTTTCATCCAAGTTCCAGTCAAATCTCTTCATTACTACAGTCAGTCAACCTTAAAATGGCAGCCCAAAATCAGTTAATAGATATGATGGACCGAATGGTTGCATCTAGGTATGCACCCTTAGTTTTTCCTCAGCCTTTGAATGCACTTCTTGGAGGTAATTATCATAAATACCTATCTAGGTTTAATGAACAGGGTGAAACTACAGCTGAGGAACATTGGGAAGCCTTTTCAGTTATGCTGATAACCAGAATATCAAAGCTAAGGATGCATGGATGATGATGTTTCTGCGAAGCCTTGATGGAGATGTCAGAAAATGGTTTAGGGATTTGCCTGAAAATTCTATCACCATCATAGAATAGCTTCAGGACCTCTTCATGCGACAATGGGGTGACACCAAATATCATACTTATTATACAACTGAGTTTGGAGCCCTTAGGAGAAAGAAGGATGAAACCATTGCATATTTTTCGAAGAGATCCAATAAAATGTATGGAAGAATTTCTGCAGAGATAAAACCTTCAGAAACATCTACAAAACTCACATATGCAAATGATTTTGACCACAAATTTTCCTTACTACTAAGAGAAAGAAGACCCGTTTCTTTATTGAACATGCATGATGCATAATTAGAGGTGGAGTCAAACATATTGGCTTCCAATAGATTGAAGAAGGAAATAGCTCAGCAGATATATGACAAGAAAGGTAAGAGGGAAGCAGTTCCGGGGGTTTCAACATCCCACTCCGCAGAAGGTAAAATTGATGAGATGGCAAAGCTAGTTAAGATCATGACTACAAAATTAAACAAGTTAGAACTAGAAAAGAATTCAAACAAACCTGTCCAAGAAGGTGAAAGGAACCCTAACAATCAAAACCAATTCAAAAGACAATTTTCTCCTTGTTTCATACCTAGAGAACGAAGAAACAATGATATATAGTGAGAAAGGAGGGAGACTGAGGATCAAAGAGTACCACCCCCTCTTCAGAACAATGTTGTTGATGAAGAATAAATTGAAGAGGAAGTGTTATTGGAAGACACAGATCAAGATATGAACTATTTTGGAGAATAGTTGACTGAGGGTTTTGTCACTGAAGAAGAATTTCTAAATGCAGAATACTATGATGCTGATATGTTTGAAGCAGAAGATGACTTAAATCTGAAAATGACTACTGTAACTGCTGATATCTATCAGAATGAACCAAAGAAAACTTTGAATTTAAGGTCAGGCCCAAAACAAGTAGTACAAAACCCAAAGAAGAAGGTAGTTGTGCCTACTAAACAACAATATGATCCTGTATCAGAGAAAAAACAAATTTAGGATAAGCAAAAGAAGAGTATGGAGGTTGAAGAGGTAAATAAAACTGTGCAAAATTTTAATCTGGAAAATGAATTAGGCAAAATAAATATTCCTATTCCTTTTACTGAATTAATGAAAAATCCCTCTTACAAAGAATCAGTTCTTAAAATGATTGGTTCAACAAACAGTGAGCCTCTTTCTGATATAGTGAATCTACTAGAAGAAAATCCTAAAATCTTTATTGGATCAGCTTTGGCTGAAAAAACTGAGAATGAAGCAGGTGCTTCACCTCCATTTTACATTAGACTGACTATCCATGAACAAATGATACATAACTGTCTTTTAGATTCAGGAGCATCCCATAAACTAATGCCAAAGGATGTCATGGAGGCTTTAGGTTTGAGTATGACAAAACCCTACCATGATCTATGTGCTTTTGATTCACAAGTTGTAAAGTGTTTGGGTGTGATTAAAGATATGGTTGTCAGTTTGGCTCAATTACCAATGAAAAGTGTGATTATGGATGTGGTAGTAGCAGATATTACACCTAATTTTGGATTACTTCTCTCTAGGTCTTGGGCAAAGAAATTTGGTGGAACTTTACAAATGGATTTAACATATGCTACTATTCCTGTGTTTGGAGGAGAAAACAGAAGGCTATATAGAGAGCTTCAATTTGCCTATATTGTGACAGATGACAAGAACCCTACAAACCATCCACTGTATGCTATTGATAAAGATTTGGATACTTGCATGTTACATTTTAGAGATGATGATAATACTACTGGTTTTTTACAGGTTGAAAAGGAACAACCAGTTAAATGCAGTAAGGAACAAGAAGATGAGATTTGGCAATTATACTTTGATGGATCATCTTGTAAAGAAGGTGTTGGAGCAGGGGTTCTTCTCATATCTCCTAGTGGTGAAATGGTAAAGCTGATGTATAAATTAGAATTTATTACTACAAATAATACTGCTGAATATGAAGCTTTGCTGTTAGGTTTGAAGGCTGCTAAATATTTAGGCATTCAGTAGATTTCTGCATATGGCGACTCCGAGTTGGTTGTTAAGCACGTGAGGAACAACTATCAAGTGAAACGGGATTTGCTGAAAGTCTATCGAAACGAGGTTTGGGATATGATTGAAAATTATTTTGTAGCTTTTAGCATTACATATATTCCAAGGGATCATAATCATACTGCTGATTCATTGGCCTTAGCAGCTACAGATTTTAGAATTCCCAAAACCACATAGTTGAATTATTCCATTCAGGTTAGGTACAAACCTTCTGTACCTGATAATGTAAAGCGGTGGAGAGTGTTTGGAGATGACATTGAAATTAAAATATTTTTGGAGCTTACACATGAGTTTTCTAATTCCCTGATTGATCAAGAAGAAGATGATGAGGATGAAGAGGTTGAAGAGATTGCTGAAAATAAAATTGTCGGCCACAATATTATTGAACTAAAAGGTAATTTCATCCCAAAAGGTTTGGTACCTTTAGAAAGGATATTTTCAAAAGATGATACACGTCTAAAACCTGTTGTACAGTCGTTAGAAGAGAATGTGGTGGATTGTAACATTGGTATTGCAGAACATCCTAGAATGGTGAAAATTTCAAAAGCATTCACAGCAGAATAGACAAACAGGTACATTAAGTTGTTAAAGGAGCATGTTGATGTCTTTGCATGGTTTTATGAAGAATTGAGAACATATGATACTAGGATTATACAACATAAACTACCTTTAAAACCGAATGTTAAACCCTTTCGACAGAAATTGAGGACGATTAATCCAACCTTGTTTCTTGTTATTGAAAAATAAGTTAAGAAGTTATTAGATGCCAAGATCATTGTTCCTCTCAGGTACTCTTCATGGGTCGCTAATATAGTTCATGTTAGGAAAAAGAACAGAGAAATCAGACTGTGTACTGAGTTTAGAAACTTGAATAGATCTTCACTAAAGGATAATTATCCTCTACCTAAAATTGAGCAAATATTGCAAAAGGTTGTTGGGGCACAAAGGATTTATATGGTTGATGGATTTTCAGGATACAATCAAATTTCTATGCATCCTGATGATAAAGAAAAAACAACTTTTACTACTCCATGGGGAAATTTCATGTATGGTAACAAGCCTTTTGGTTTAATGGATGCCGGGGAAACTTTTCAAAGAGATATGGATATAGCCTTTGTTGGGGAAAATGACAAGTTTGTAGTGATTTACTTAGATGATATCACTATCTTTTCACAATCAGATGATGAACATCTAAAACATTTGAAACAAACTTTCCTAAAATGCAGAAAATTTGGTTTATCCTTGAATCCAAAGAAGTCACACTTTGTTGTACAGGAAGGAAAATTATTCGGTCATTTAGTTTCAGCTGATGGTATAAGGATTGACCTAGAAAGGGTGAAAGCAATACTGAAGATAAGTTTGCCATGGAGTAAAAAAGATGTCCAATATTTCATTGGTAAAATCAACTTTCTGCGTTGGTTTATACCAAATTTTGCCGAGACTATCAAACAAATTATAGCCATGTTAAAGAAGGATCAAGCAGTCAAGTGGACAACTGAAGCAAAGAACTCATTTGAAAAAATTAAGATGGCTCTTACTGAAGCTCCGGTATTAGTAAGTCCAGATTTTACCAGGGAATTTCTAACCTTTTCCTTTGCATATGAAGATACATTGGATGTTGTTCTGTTGCAGAAGAATAAGGATGGTCTTGAACAACCTATTGCATTCTTCAACAAAAATATCAGAGATTCTGAATTAAAATACAGGATCTTGGAAAAACAGGCTTACTCTTTGGTAAAAGCTTTGAAATTTTTCAGAATCTATGTTTTGCATTCCAAAGTTATTTCATATGTGCCTAATGCTACTATAAAATATGTTTTGACACAGCCTGGCCGCGAGGGAAAAAGAGGCAAGTGGATTGCTAAAATCATGGAGTATGATGTAGATATCAGACCTACCAAACTAGTGAAGGGACAAGGTTTAGCTAACCTATTGGCTGAATCAAATTGCCAAGCTTTAGGATTGCATTTGATGGCAGAGGAGCCAGCTCAGGAAGAAAATCAAGCAGAGCTGGAGAAAGAGAAGATTATGGATTTCTATTCAGCATCCACATGGTATGGAGACATTGTATATTTTCTATTGTATTTGCAATGTCTTGAACACTTAGATAAAAAAACTGCTAGGTCTTTGAAGCTAAGAACTACTAAGTACTGTTTGGTAGAACAACAACTATTTTGGAAGGATCCAAGGGGTATTCTACTCAGATGCTTAGATAAACCTAAAATTGAAGGAGTGATTTCTGAATCTCATGAGGGTGCTTGTGGAGGTCATGAGGGTGCTTGTGGAGGGTGCTTGTGGAGGTCACAAGTATTGGAAGGCAATAGCATACAAAATCTTAAGAGCTAGATACTATTGGTCCTTTTTATTTACAGATGTATATCAGTAGGTAAGAGCATGCATCCCGTGTTAGAAATTTGTTGGTAAACAAAAATTGTTGTCATTACCTTTTAAACAAATTGCAGTAAGTGCCCCTTTTCAGTAGTGGGGTCTGGACTTTATAGGAGAGACAAATCCATCTTCCTCAGGACAACACAACTGCATTTTGACTGCAACAGATTTCTTTACCAAATGGGTAGAAGATATCCCCACAAGGAATTCTACAGATAAGGTGATTATGGAATTTATTGAAGAAAATATTCTTAGTACGTTTGGCTATCCTCAGAGAATAGTAATAGATAATGAAAAGGATTTTAAGTCTAAGGCAATGGGATCATTTTGTGAAAAGAATGGCACCTTGTTGAAACATTCAACTCCTTACTATCCTCAAGGTAATGGTTTAGCTGAGTCCTCCAATAAAAATATCATTCAGAGTATCATAAAATTACTGAAGCATAATAAGAGATCATGGGATTCTATGCTGAAATATGCATTATGGGCTGATAGAATAACAGTCAAACAGGCAATTGGAACTTCTCCTTTCCAATTAGTGTATGGTACAGATGCAGTTTTTCTTGTTCAGTTGGGTATCCTAGTGATGAATTTTTTTCAAGATTGTCAGGAAGAACCTAATGATATGTAGAGAAGGATTTATGCAATGATAGAGTTGTAGCAGAATAGAGAAAAAGTGGAAGAAAAGGCACAGCTATATAGATTAAATATAAAATAAAGATTTGACAGGAAAATCAAATATAATACTTTCTCAATAGGAGATATGGTTCTAAGATGGGATGCTAGGAAAGAGAAAAAGGGAAACATGGTAAGTTTGATAACCTCTGGTTTGGCCCTTTCCTAGTATCTAAGTTTTTGGAAAACAACACTTTCATTCTACAGACTTTGGAGGGTGAGGAATTGTCAAGTCCAGTTAATGGACGATTCCTCAAGCATTTCTACAGTTTTTGAGGTGAATTTTAGTTTTCATTGTATATACTGGTGTGAGTAAAACACGATAAGGACTCCATAACCCAATGGAAAATTTGCAGATTAGCAGGTAGTAGTAAATAAGGCACTGGTCTATAGGTTCTTGAATCCTCACAAGGAGGACTTCATCCCGCAGCAGGAGCTAGATGTTAGGTCATGATTTTGTCTTCCTTAGTTTTATTCTTCTTATTTTGTTTTGGAACCTTGCTAGTATTTTTTATTCTAGGAAATTTTGTTTATAAGGATAATTTTGAGTTCAAATTTTTAATTTTCATGATTTTGATTTTTTAAGCCTGCTTTTATAATTTTTTCTTTGATTTGATTATTGAAGGGTTTTACAAGCCATATATGGATTAAATAAGTTTTATAAATGACATTTGTTGATGTAATTGTAACTTCGGAATGTATTCATCCGTATTTCTTATGTATTGTAAACCAATGTTTATTCCAGGATGTATTGTAATGTATTTGAGTCATGTCATACCCCGATGTTTATTCTGGGAAGTTTCTATAATGAGAAATTCATTTCAAGTCATTGTGGGTAACCCTCCTATTGGTCAAGGGTTAAAGTCCCCACAATTATGGGGCCCTTGGGTTATTAGACTATCCTAGTGAAGTCAACCCTAGGTGAGTCATTGTAAGTCGGGGCAATAGTCCCCACCATTTTGTTACCCTCTTATTGGTCAAAGGAGGCAAAGTCCCCACAAGTGGTGGGGCACTAGGGTTATTAGACATTCCTAGAGATGTTGGTTCTAGTAAGTAATAGTTAAATGAGGCTGACATGTTGGAGTGCACTTCAAGTGAATGAAATAATATGAATAGAGAGTGAGCCTCTCTATTTATCTCACTTGCAACACTCACACTCACTCATTGGGGTGCATAAGTGAGAGAGGAGAAGCTCTCTTAGTGTGAGAGAGAGACACTACTATTGTGTGGAGATCATCTTACTGTTTTCCGGTTTTACCTTTGGTGTTGATTCTATCTCTGAGGAAGTTGTGGGGTTTTCTTCTTAAGGTTTCCCCAAGGAAAATTCTTTGTGTCTCTTGTCTCTTGTGTTGTGCTTATGTTTTATTGCTGTGCTTGTTATTCTCTCAGTGAAAAGATCCTAATATCATAATGATAGCTTGAATGATGAAAAACTAACATGGTATCAAAGCTAACCTGAGAACAAGACATTGTGCAGCTACAAAAGCTAGGGATTATTACTTTTTGGGTATCTCTCCACAATCCATCAGCAAAAGTATGCTAGGATGACTCTCCATTGAAGGGTGCATCTTTCTGTTGAAGCGGAATTTGATTCCGAGCATTTTCAGTTTTCGGTGCAGAAATTAGGGCTTTGTATAGAAGAGGAATTTTTGAGTGAGCCTAGCATAGGATTTTTCTCCTCATCAAAGACAAATTTTAGAGACCTAGATCAAGAAATTTGGTTGGGTGAAACTCGGGGAAAGTCAAACCCTAGTTTGATCTCCAGCTAGAAAAGACCTAAATACTAAAACTGATAAGTTTTGGTACATTCACTATATCCCATGATTGGAGAAGGTTCAGTACTTGTAAGGGATGAAGATGAAATCCTGATGAATACTGTGTCCAAAAATCAGACTCTGATTCTCTATATTGTGGGAGCTATGATCCCTCCAATTTAGGGTTCCATCCTCTTCCAGAATTCATCCCTAAACAGGCCACCTGGGGAGAATTGAAATATCTTGGGCTACAGAGGTCCAAATGGAATTCCTAAAGATGTTCCAGAAATTCAACGGACTATAATTTCGGTGGTCCAAATATCAGACTCAGAAGATGAACTAGTGACACATGGCATGCTGTACAACTTCGTTGTTCTGAATAGTCCTGTAACAGGTCACATTGGTAAAAGGATCATAAATCCCAAATGGTGAAGCCAATTTTGATGAAAACTATGGTGTTGGATCCTGGATATGCGATGTTACCTCAATAAAAAATTTCAGACACATAGGAGTAGTAATTTCAGTGATATCATAGAAACAGTAACATAAATTTCTGCAGAAGAAATTGGAAAACTAGGGCTTTTTGTTCTGGGAGCTTCCCTCCACTGTTTTCAGAAAAGGAGTACATTGGATAGCTCCATTTGAAGAGATCTATTTGTCTATCCAATCATATCTGAAAGATTTCAAGTTTTGAAAATTAGGGTTTCTGTGACAAACCCTAGATTAGCCAGCTCCGGAACCAAGATGGACACCTCAAATTGGTAAGATATAATCCTTTGCTATTTTCATTTGAGGTTCTCATTTCAAAGTAATCTATTACATCAGCTTGATGATAAGCTTGGTGAAGTTGACAACTTCCAAGCATGGAAGTATATGATCTCTCTAAAGAAAATGAATTGGACACCTACATGAGTAGAGAGGTTCCAGTTTCAGAGGGAGATGAGGATAGAAGCCTTACACAAGAAGAACTTGGTCAAGGCCAAGAAAATCATGGTTGATTCAGTAAGTAATGAACTTGTACCACAAGTTTCTTCCCTAAAGACACCGATGAGGTTTGATTCTTTGACCAAGCTATTTGAAGGGAAGAACATACATCAGAAGATGACCTTAAGAAACTAGTTGAAGAATGTGAAGATACAAAATGCAGAGACCATGCAGTCATAAGGGTCTCTCAAATCGAAGAACAACTTGAAGTGATAAAAGAAGAAGTGAAGAATGCAGAAGTGGTGATGGCCACCTTGAATGGCCTCCCAGGATCATGGGATTCATTCATTCAAGGAATGTGTACCAGATTGAAGTGATTACTTTCAGTAGACTTTGGGAAGAAGAAGAAGCTCGACTCATAAGAAGAGAAGAGAATATGGAAGCAAATGAAGATCAAGCTCTCACCTTCAAAAGAAGATACCTCAAGCGATGAGGAATATGAAGAACTCAACTCTTGAAGAACCTCTTATCCACCTTAGCATTTGGATAAGAAACGATGCTATTATGAATGAAGAAGACGATGAAGCTGAAGGCTCAAGAAGGAGTCTACCTACGAAACAAATAAAGATAAGTATTCAATTGTCATTTCATGATATTATTTTGTTATGCATTTGTTTATATTCAGTTGATGTATTATGCATAATAGGATGTTTGCATTAAATAACAGTATACTACTAATATGCATGTGATGGGTAAGTAGCCCATGGTGCTATACAACTCTCCATTACTACTTATCTAGAATGAAACCTCTTTGTTGACATATTGGATTACTGCACAATCTCAATGTTGTCTTGGTAGATATGGAAGGCATCTAGAAAGTTTCAGTGAGATATGGATGAATGTTGTATTGGATAAAGTAGTTGCATGATCATATATTTATGCATAAGTATTTTCCAGTATGAATATTCCTTATGAAATGTTTCTAACCATACAACTGCATTTGACTTGTAGGAAATATCGCATACATAATCACCTACAAGCAAAGAAGAATGAAGAAATGTTCCGAAGAACAAGTGACAACAGTTCAAAGACAAAGAATAATATGACGAGTGCAGTGGCATCATTGATGTAGAACCTTCAAGATATGAAGAAGTAACCAAGAAGAAAAGGAATACCAGTTCAAGAAGAATGATGTCTAGGATGTAGTACCGACACATGAAGAGAAGTTCGTAGTTCCATTATGCAGTAGATAGAAACATCGTGGGATACAAAGCAAGATTTGTGGCACAAGGCTTCTCACGAAAAGAAGGCCTAGACTGCAAAGAGACATTTTCAGCCAGTAAGAGTTTAAAGACATATATGATGAGCTTGATGAAGATCCTAACCTTTTCTATAAGGTTGAAGATGAAATTCTATACACCAAATAGATACATAGAATACTAGTAGCATAGGAAGCTACCTATCACTCCGGTACAGAATGTTTTAGTGCATAGAGTACAGAAGACAGAGGGAGTAAGATGCTCCGCTTTATAGGAAGTGACTGCAGAAGATCTAAGGTTCGACATGGTATGACAGAATGGATAGATTACTGATGACTCTAGGCTTTACCAAGAGTAAGGAAGATTCCAACCTTTACTACAAGGTTGAAGATGGAAACCCAGTGATGCTTCTACTATATGTAGATGATCTATTTGTGACAATGGGTTGATTGTTGATACGAAGAGAAAGCTTGCTGCTGAATTTCAAGATGAAGGACTTGGGTATGATGCTTACTTTCTAGGTATGGAAGTGTGGCAGAGTACGGATGGAATCTTCCTTGGACAAGGGAAGTATGCAGTAGAGATCTTGAAGAGGTTTGGGATGATGGACTGCAAGACTATGGCCACACCTATGGCATCGGACCTGAAGCTATTGAGTGATGCTTCATCAGAGTTGGTTGATGCTACGATGTATCATCAGATGATTGGGTCATTGATGTACCTGATGAACATGAGACCAGACATTTCCTTTGCTGTGAATACCTTGAGCCAGTTCTTGACAGATCCAAGAAATGTTCACTTGATTGCTGCAAAGCATATTCTGAGGTACCTAAAGGGTACAGTTGATTATGGGCTCAAGTACGATGCGAATCAAAATATTAACCTAGAGGTTTATGTTGATTTAGATTGGGAAGGAAGTACCATTGATAGGAAGAGCACTTCAGGGTGTTGCTTCAGTATGGGATTAGGTGTGATCTCTTGGTTTAGTAGGAAACAATCCTGTGTGGCACTGAGTACAATTGAAGCAGAGTATGTCGCAGCTTTTTCAGCTAGTTGTGAGGCAGTATGGCTACAGAAGCTACTGTTTGATTTATTTGATCTCCAATTGGATGCTACTTGTATACATTGTGACAACCAGAGTTGCATGACGTTATCATAGAATCCAGTGTTCCATGACAAGTCAAAGAATATCGAGATCAAGTATCACTATATCAGGGATATGGTGCAAAAGGGAGCAGTGATGCTCTAGTATGTTGCGACAGAGGAACAGATAGCTGATGTATTGATGAAGCCATTGGCTAGAGTGAAGTTTGAGTACTTCAGGGAGAAGCTTGGTGTTCTCCATATCAAGGTTTCCTCCAAGGAAAAGTGATGAGTCCCATAGCCATTCTGACATGGTGAGAGGATTGGTTCCTTCCATGGTCATATGTAAGGGCTGAGCCATTCTGTCATGGTGAGAGGATTGGTTCCTTCCATGACAGATATGAGTGCTGAGATCCATAGCCATTCTGACGAGCATGTCAGATATAAGGGCTGAGCCATTCTATCATGGTGAGAGGATTGGTTCCTTCCATGACAGATGTGAGTGCTAAGCCATTCTGATATGACTATAGGTTTGGTTCCTACATGATCAGATAGGCTATTGCCATTCTTGGAATGGAGCTACCTAGCGAGGTACTAGGAAAACTCAGTTTATGACTGAGGGTCGTTCTGATATGACCATGAGATTTGTTCTCACATTATTAGATATGAGTGCATGGCCATTTTGATGTGACAGAGGGATGTGTTCTCACTTGATCAGATGTAAAGGCTGAAGCCATTCTATCATGGATAAAGGATTAGGTTCCTCCCATGTCAGATATGAGTGCTAATCCATTCTGACTTAGTGTCAGATATAAGAGCTACCACCATTCTTTGAATGGAGATACCTGGTGAGGTACCAGGGATCCTCAGTCTAGGACTGAGATCCTTTCTGATGTGACTGAGGGATGTTTTCCCATGTACTCAGATGTAAGTGCAGTGGCCTTTCCACAGATGATAGTAGTTTGATTTCCTATCATGCTAGTGGTTGTAAGTGCTGATCCTTTTCACAGATGATAGTATTTTGAGTTCCTATCATGTCGGTGACTATAAGTGCTATGCCTTTTCACAGATGGTAGTAGTTTGAGTTCCTACCATGCTGGTGGTTGTAAGTACTAAGCCTTTCCACAGATGGTAGTAGTTTGAGTTCATACCATGCTAGTGGATGTGAGTGTTGTGCCTTTCCACAGATGATAGTAGTTTGGGTTCCTATCATGCTGGTGGTTGTAAGTGCTGAGCCATTTCACAGATGATAGTAGTTTGAGTTCCTATCATGCTGGTGAATGTGAGTGCTGGGCCTTTCTGATATGATTATAGGATTAGTTCCTACATGATCAGATGTGAGTGTTGGGCGTGCCTTTCTGATGAGTAGGTCAGATGTAAGTGTTGGGTGAAGACCTACATGATGGCTAGGCATACAACTAGCTTGAAAAAGGGATGGCTATGTAGAACTTCCTGTGACGAGAAGAATCATGAGATAGCACCCATGGTACTGATATAGATCGAGTGAGGATCTATATCCAGTGATGATGATTCAGTAGAGATGATCCAAATCGAGTGATGATCCAGATCCAGAGATGATGCTCCAGAGATGATCCAGATCGAGTGATGATCTAGATCTAGTGATGATGATCCAGATCAAGTGATGATCTAGACTTAGTGATGATGATCCAGATCGAGTGATGATGATCCAGATCCAATGATGATGATCCAGATCCAATGATGATGATCCAGATCCAGTGATGATGATCCAGGTCAAGTGATGATCCAGATCCAAATGAAGATGACTTATAGATGAAGATGACTTGAAGATGAAGATGACTTTGAAGATGACGAAGACCTAACGATGACTCAAATGATACAGAGAAGAAGACTTGTGCTGATAAATTGTGTCGAGAGAATACCTTCCTAGTTAAGAGGGAGTGTTGATGTAATTGTAACTTCGGAATGTATTCATCCGTATTTCTTATGTATTGTAACCCAATGTTTAATCCGGGATGTATTGTAATGTATTTGAGTCATGTCATACCCCGATGTTTATTCCAGGAAGTTTCTATAATGAGAAAGTCATGTCAAGTTATTGTGGGTAACCCTCCTATTGGTCAAAGGTTAAAGTCCCCACAATTATGGGGCCCTTGGGTTATTAGACTATCCTAGTGAAGTCAACCCTAGGTGAGTCATTGTAAGTCGAGGTAATAGTCCCCACCATTGTTTTACCCTCCTATTGGTCAGAGGAGGCAAAGTCCCCACAAGTGGTGGGGCACTAGGGTTATTAGACACTCCTAGAGATGTCGGCTCTAGTAAGTAATAGTTAAATGAGGCCGACATGTTGGAGTGCACTTCAAGTGAACAAAATAATATTAATAGAAAGCGAGCCTCTCTATTTATCTCACTTGCAATAGTCACACTCACTGTTATAGCGGATTTCACCACTCCAGGTGAATCACACTTTGTATGGCCTTCCCCTGTCCCCCTGCAGACTCATTAGACCCTGTGGACCACTTTTTGTACTTTGATGTTTCCTTGATAATCCATAAAAACACATGAAAAATGATACACATGACTTTTAAACCTATAAGCACGTATATACGTGGGTTTCACCACTAAAACCGCGTACATCGAGATGTGTGCATAATCCAAATCCTTTTGGAGTTTTCCTTGACATGGATCTGACTCATTTGACTCCTGGCATTCCCTATGCCTTGATATCGCTCAGATTCGACCTTTCATTATCCCTTTGAAAAGCTATATAAGGAACCCCTTGGTACATTGAAGGCATAAGAGAGAATTGAGAGCAAAGAAACTATAGTCCATTGTTGCCATAACTTATGCTTGAGTCTGCATCCCTTTGTCCCTTAAAGCACTTTTGTGTTCTTCCCAAGCTTGCCTTTTGCTTGTGAGCTTGCTACCGAGAGATGGAGGATTGAAGTGGTGAAGGCCCAAGTGGGGGATTCAGTTTCTCTGGTTCGCAGATGTGCCGTCAGAGGTTGTATCTTGTAATCTCTGATTTATATTAATAGAAATATCTTTTCCTGTCCAATGATGTGTGTTTGAATGAATATTTTATCCATGGGATTATGTCAAATGCTTTTACATTATTGATTATATATGCTAGAATAGATCTAACACCATGATATATAGAATGCTTGTACTGTTTACTTGTTGTTGAGGAAGTAATCTATCAATTCAAGTTGAAGATTGTAAAGATCAACGGGGATCTTCTTCAACCATCCGGAATAAGGTATGAGGTATGATCCTTTAGTGTTAGACATTTAATTTCTATTGCATATTGGAAAGGATTGATTTCTGGAGTCAAGCTGTCTATTGTGGTACCCCAAGCCATAGGAATTTCTCTTTGTAACAGAATTGGCGACTCCACAGGGGAGTTCCTAGCAATTGTCCTTTGGGGGTTGATTTCTCGACATTCAATGTATTTGAATTGATCTTTCTCTCTTGTTTCTGTGTTGGGTATGGGGGCATGTATACCTGGTAGAGTCTGATTTGTGTGAAGTTGTTCTTAGCTTGTCTGTTTGCCTTGATTTTATGCACCTTTCTTCCTGTACATGAGTTTTTGATTTACACTCGCGTATACACATGGTTTCCTCTGCGATTTCCGCGTATACACGCGGGTTTACTGCGAACAGCTGCGTATGCCCTTGATTTTTCCTTTTTGGGGAAGATAATTAGTTGCTGGGTGAATTCTAATATTTTCTAAGTCTCCTTTGGCATTGCCCGAGTCTGTTTAGATTTCTGTTTTTGACCAGAAACGTTTTTTTTTTAGCCTTAATTTTTCTTTTTTAAGAAGGTTCTTGTCATGGCATTTTTTATTTTTTGTTTGAGATTAGTGCATTAGAGTTATTTTACCTTAGTTCTTTGCTTGAATGTTGTTTATTTGTGCTTGTAGAGTCTGGGGGTTGTAGAATCATTCTTTTGCTTTTTGCATCTCTTTTATTTTCAAAAATCCAAAAAAAATTGATTATCATCATTTATTGCATTTTGCACTTTGCATTGTACTTGCACTAGATATAGATTTGCTTTGGAGTACTAGTTAGGACTTCATATAGGAAAATTTTCATTCATCATTTGAAGAAGAAGTGTGCATTTCACATAGTAGCATACCCTGTTTTCATGGACACAATTCATTTGCATTAATTGTTAGGTGTGCATTTTACTTCATGTTGTGTAATAACACCATTATTTGCACGATCATATCCCATTTTTGAGTAATAAATCCAATTAAAATCAACGCTAAATAAAATGAATTACACTCTTTTATTTTCTATGGTGCACCAACAAGCTTAGGTTTTAGGATCTTGGAATAGTTCATTGTAAGTCAATTCTCCAAGATCACTAAACAACAACATCTAGGTGTCTGTCCAGGTGAGTGTGTGAAATCCTTGGTATAACCAGTGTTTCTCAGGATCCTCCTCTCAAAAGGGAGTTAAGAACGAGGCAGTTTGAGTGGTTATTGATTGGGATGACCCCTAGTCATAACTGAGTAGCACCGGAGATATTTCTAGGATTGTATTCGTATCTGGGGGCTCTTTCGAGAGTTTCAGGCTTTGCTACCCTACCCATACGGTCAATCCTTCCTGCAACTGTCCACCTGAGCATTGATTATATTGAGGTGACCTTAGTGGCCTTACCTAGGATATCGAGGGGGTACACTCAGGGGTTATTCTGCGAGTGTCCCGGCCAGGTTGGGATCAAACAACATAGTCCCTTTACGCGTTGAAGATGAGGGCCACAATAATTGGTTACGTACCTCTGCTTGTTGTGTATGGAAGTCTCAAGCCTCTCCTAGGCGAGACATACCTGCTTTATTCGGGAGCTCACTTTTCCAGCCCTTGTTTTCTTGCATTTGGTTTTAGATTTTATTAGTGATTGCTTTGTGCATGATAGTTGGCCTAGGGTTTACGTAAATAGAGAGTCTTTGTTTTTTTTGAGTCATTATGGATTCGAGTGCGGTTCCGCACCGTTCTTGTCGTTTAGTAGGACTTATTCCTTATACTTCTCCTCCTCCTCTGGGAGAGGGACCTAGACAGTCCAGGCGGACTATGTCACACATTGATTCACACACCATGGGGGATTCTTCAGAAGGTATTCCTGAACCACCTCCTCCCATTCATGTGTACGATGGGGAATTTACTCCTACCTACAATCCTTCACCCGAATTAGCTGAGTTAGGTCCTATTATTTTTGAGATAGGAGCCATACATGATAGACCTACTCACTCTAGGGATGATTTCCATTGACGCGTTACTGGTATGGAATGACGGAGGATGCCGAGACTCATTTTGAACCTGCCAGCACTAGCTACGGTAGTTATGCTATGTCTAGCTTCCCTACACATGATTTGACATTTCATTTCAAATCCGACTTTGAGCCTAACACTATGCCTAGGGGCACTCTCATTCCTTACCATGCAGAGAGGTTTGGGAGCACTAGTCACATTGCACCTTCCATCCCAGTGGTGGAAGCTACATCATATATTCCTCCTAGGTTTAGGGTTAGTGATCCTATTAGGATACCAGATCCGAGACGAGTGATGATAGGCAGTAGTACATATATTATTACTCAGATTCCTTCGTCCTCGGTCCCTAGTTCTTCAAATGTCCACCCTCCACCTTATTCACGTGGTCCTTCGAGTCGGCACATGGCTACGAGTTAGGTCCGTATTGCGGTAACTAGAAGGATTGTGTCTCAAGTTTACATACCACCCATTGCCTCAGGAGGTTATGTTCATGCTTCTAAAGGTCAGATTACTACTTCCATAGCATATATCCCTACTTCCGGTATGTATATTCCTACTTCTGGATCGTATATTCCTACCTATGGAGTGTCTCATGGGGCATGACATGTGATGACCTATGGACCCTATTATGGGGCGCAGTATGGACAGGGTTCTTCACCTTATGGATGCAGGTATCAACAACCTACTTAATCTCCTAATTATGGCTTTGTAGCTCCTACCAGTCAAGGTCCACCTCATTATGGTGCTTCCATGCCACCCTATACGGGTCATATGGGAGGAGGGAACTATGGCCAAGGCCATGGTGGTAACCAAACCTATATGAATCAGGGAGAGGTCCATTGACCTCATCATCCTAGGCTTCCTTTCCTCACAAAGCTTAATCTTCCTGACTTATCGAGACTGACAAATGATCCTGTGGCTCATGACCTGTCTTGGCCGACTGTCCCTACCAAGCTTCCTTCAGACATACCTAAGTTCAAAGGAAAACCGAGAGAGGATCCGAGCAAACACGTTACTACGTTTCACCTATGGTGCTCTTCAAATTCATTACATCAGGACTCAATCCATTTGAGACTATTTCAACGCACCCTCACAGGGCCTGCTACGAAATGGTATTTAGAATTAGCTAGGGGTGCTTTCACTTTGTTCGACGACCTTGCGATGACTTTTCTTAATCACTTCCAGCTACCAGTGCTTTATGACGTTGGTACTGAAATCTTGTCGACATTTTGACAAGATAAAGCCACCCATATTTTTGATCATATTCAAGAGTGGCGTAGACGGAAGAGATTAATTAAAGCCTTTATACCTCCGGAGTTCCTCCTCGAGTGGTTCCTCAAGTTGTTATTGCCATATATAGCGAAGGATGTTTCCACATCCGGAGTGCAGAATAAGGAACAAGCAATTTTTAGGGTGCAAGAACTGGACTTGATCTATGCTTAGTCTGGTTTGTTGTATGAGATTATTCCCAACACTCCTCATTCCAGTTTCGATCCCAAAGTCAAACCTGGACCACATGCCGATGGCATTGTGGGTTGTGCAAGTGCGAAACTTGTAGATTCGGTTGCAAAACAAGTTGGTCAGTTGTCAATCAACCAATCTACTTCAGGACAAGATACGGCTTTGTCTCAACCGACCCAAACAGTGAATGTACTTTCTGTGCAATCGTTGGACCAGAAGGGTAACCAGCAGCCTGGACATAATAGAAAAAAGGGTAAAAATAATAATCGAAAGGGTGGGAATAAGAATGAGAATGCTAAAAATAATGACAAGAATGGTAAAAATGTTGGGGGGGACAAGCAAGCTAAACATAAGGTTAAGTTCCCTTGCAAGTTATGTAAGAATGATCACCTCAGTTACTTGTGCCCTCAGATTGAAGAAGCTTCGAGATTCTTAGCACAAGGCCTAGCTGTGTTAATGAACCCTTTACCGCATAATCAGAATATGAACTCGAAGTCCTAAGGGAGTCCTTGTGCGATGTCTGAATTGAAAGTGCTTCAAAGTTGTCCTTCGCAAAGGAAGGAATTGCTTTCTGCCCTTGGTGTGAACGGAGATGATTCTTCCTCAATGATCAAATTTGAAACCGCGGGACTGCAGCCTCGCTTGCCCTACTATGTGTCTCTTTTGGTGCACGTAGAATGTCTTAATATGATCGTTAAGCGTACTGTGATTGATGAGGGCGTTGCTGCTTCTGTGATGTCTTTGTCCTATTGGAAGGGTCTGGGTTCTCCTGAGCTGTCTAAATCAGTGACTATGTTAACTGCGTTTGATGGGAGATATTTTAGGACACATGGTATCCTTCCTTCCTTTAAAGTCCGTTAAGGGGGGAAGACCGTTGTGATAGAGGTCGAGGTGGTTGATGCGCCCCTTGACTACAATCTCTTGCTAGGTAGGAACTGGATGTACAGTATGCAAGCCATTGCTTCTTCCTTGTTCCGCGTTGTATGCTTTCCACATAACAAGAAGATTGTAACGATTGATCAAATGGCATTCAAGAATCCGTCTGTTACATCATCTTCGGGAGCTTCGATCCTGATCGTTAGCACTCTCAGCCGACAACTGGGAGTGTGGGTGTAGGCATGTATCTATCCCTCATGGGAAGCTTTAGTTGTCCTGCACCGATCCTCATGATAGGATCTTGTTCCGATGAGGCTTCAACATCTACGACCTCGGTGTATTTTCAAACAACCCATATGGAAGATCCTTGGATTCTTCCTACATCGAGTACTTCAAGTGAGCCCGTCGAGATGAGCGTGCCATTGCCTATAGCTATGATAGCTTATCAAGCTAATATCAAGAGTGTTGCAGAGCCTAGTTCTTCCTCTTCGCGGATGGAGGAGGAGGACCCTTATGTGCTGCCGGCATGGGCAGTACAATCTTCTCATGCCCATGACTACCTTGATACAGTTTTCCCTTCAGATGAAGCAATTATCAAGGCTATGTCAGGAGTTGACCCACCATGGGAGGAACTTCATCATAGATCGTACTTTCTTCCAGAGCTTGACCGTTTGGAGCGTGAGGATATTAGGGTGGTTCTTAGTCAGAGAGTTGGTAGTCCTGTGGTTCCATTAATCTCTCCTGGTCCGATGGATGATGGAAACATGGCGAACATATCTTCAACGATTCCTATCAACATCTCTTGCAATCCTGGCACGATAGAGAATGTCTATATTGGGGTGGAATGTTCCCATGCTGAGATTCTGGAATATACCGAGCTATTCAAGGAATTCCGCGATATTTTTGCTTGGTCTTATGACAAGATGCCAAGTATTGACCCTTGAATTGTCGAGCATGAGATTAAGACTTACCCTAATGCTAAGCCTGTTCAACAGCTTTTACGCGCCGTGAATCCTAGGAAAACACCCGCCATTAAGGCAGAGATAGAGAAGCTGTTGAAATCTGGTTTCATCTATCTCGTTTCCTTGATGGAGTGGGTTTCAAACCCCGTTCCGGTGGATAAGAAGCAGGGAGCGATCTGCATATGCACTGATTTCCACGATTTGAATCATGCTGTCCTAAGGACAACTTCCCCACACCATTTATTGATCATATTTTGGATGAGTGTGTGGGTAGCGAGGTGTTTTCCTTCATGGATGGATTTTTCGGGTATAATCAGATACAGATTAAACCTGAGGACCAATATAAGACTGCATTTATTTGTCCTTGGGGAACATTTGTATATTGGAAAATGCCTTTCGACCTTAAAAGTGTCAGAGCTATGTTTCAGCAGGCGATGACCTTGATCTTCCATGATCTCAAGTCTATTATTGAAGTATTTTTGGATGACCTCGCTGATCATTCTCGTATGAGAATGCGTCATCCCTATCACTTGATATTAGTATTCGAAAGATGTCGACACTATTCAGTTAGATTAAATCCTCATAAGTGCATCTTTTGTGTGAAGTCAGGTCATTTGTTAGGATTCATCGTTTCGAAAGAGGGTATAAGAGTCAACCCTTTGAAGGTTGAGGAAATACTTCAGTTGTCTCCCCTGAAAAATATTCGTCATCTTCAGTGTTTGCAAGGCATGGAAAAATTCTTACGAAGATTTGTTGTCAACTTTGACAATTTGACTAGAGGCTTCATGCGTCTCTTGAAGAAGGATACTCCCTTTGAATGGGATGAGCAATCCCAGGAGTCCTTCGATGCACTCAAGCAAGCCCTAGCATCGGCCCCAGTGATTAGTCCCTCAGACTATAACCATGATTTATTATTATATGTGGTTGCGTCTTTAGAGACGATTGGTATGGTTTTGGTTCAAGAGGATGAGGAGCTCCAAGAGCATGTCATATATTATCTGAGCTGAAACCTTATTGATGCAGATATTCGTTATTCTCATGTCAAGAAGCTTGCTTTAGCTACCATACATGCAGTTCAGCGGTTGAGACATTATATTCTCCTTCGCCAGACCTTGGTTGTGGCCCATGTCAATCTGTTTCAATTCGTCCTCACCCATAGGATGATTGGGGGAAAATATACCAAATGGATTGTCATTCTACAAGAATTCGATCTCGAGTTTGTTTTGGCAAAATCGAAGAAGTCTTTAATTTTTGCAGAGCTTATATCAGATTTCCCGAGCGAGGCCAAGGAGTTGGTTTGTGAAGATACATTTGTCAATGAACACATATTCTTAATCTCAATGTTAGACCCATGGTATGGGGATATCATATTATATTTACAAACATAGAAGACCCCTACTCACCTCTCGCGAGATGAACGACGATGATTACGTCACGTCTCTAAGAACTACCTCATAGTGGACAATACTTTGTACCACCATGGGGTAGATTCCATTCTACGATGTTGTTTAACTCATGAGGAGGCTGAGGTAGTGCTGAATGATTGCCATGGAGGGGCGTGTGGTGGTCATTTATCTGGGCTTTCTACAGCTCAAAATATTTTGAGAGCAGGTTATTTCTAGCCATCAATCTTTAAAGATTGTGTTGATGCAGTCAAGAGGTGCCACCCTTTCCAGGTGTTTGCATGTAATATGCACTCGAAACCTTCCCCATTACATCCCATTATCATCGCCAGTCCCTTCACTAAGTGGGGGCTTGATTTTATGGATTGCAACCTAGCTTCAGCTGGGGGGCACCACATCATATTATAGTGGCTATTGATTACTTCACGAAATGGGCTGAAGCTATGCCTACAGTAAAATCCGATGGTGAGACAGCCGCTCACTTTGTGTTCAACCAAATTATTACTCGGTTCGGGATTCCGAAAGAGCTTGTCATTGACCATGGCTTGCACTTTCAGAACTGTATGATGGAAGAGTTGGCATCCAAGTTAGGGTATAAGCAAGAACATTCATATTCTTACTACCCCCAAGCGAATGGATAGGTAGAGGCAGTGAATAAATCACTCAAATCCATTCTCCAATGAACCATAACACAAAGTAAGACGAATTGTCACATCATGTTATACCCTGCTTTGTGGGCATATCGAACTGCTGTTAAGACTGCCACTGGTTTTTCTCCATATCAGCTTGTACATGGAGTGGAGTTGATATTTCTGGTTGAATGTGAAATTCCTTCGTTGAAGCTAGCGGTGGAACTCTTATCAGACACTTCACCTTTGGAGGAGCGTTTGGTTCACCTTGAGGAACTTGATGAGCAGCGTCGGGATGCCATGGTGGCTCTAGAGGTTAATAAACGTCGCTTTAAGGTCCAATACAATAAGTTTGCTTATTCAAGAGTGTTTAGTGAAGGATACTTGGTCCTTTTGTGGGATCAACCGAAAGAACCCTTGGGGGTAGGGAAATTTAATCCTATGTGGCATGGTCCTTACGTGGTCAAGTGTGTGTTAGAGAAGGGTGTGTATTAGTTGGTGGATTACGAAGGAACAGATTTGGCAGAGCCTAGAAATGGGCTCTATCTCAAAAAATACTATGCATGATCTTTAGCCAAGGCTGCTTGTTGTATATTATTGTACAACTTTGCATAGTTAGGTATTTTTCTTATCGTGATCGGGTTTGTGATTAGTTTCCATTTCTTTTGGCATATGTCAATGGAATCTTCCACCTACATAGGATTCATGAATGGTGCAAGCCATCACACTCAACACTCAGCCTCTACTACTTGGGTGATTTATACTCCTATGGGTCAAGTACTGTCTTCAGGAGGTGTATGTCTACGGCCATCTTCCAACAATGTTGCTGAATATAGCGTCATTATTGAGCTTCTACCGGATGGAATTTTACATGGAATTCTATCTCTTGAGGTACATCTTGATTAAGAGTTATTAGTGTCACAGCTCAATGGTTTGTACCATGTTAGAGATCTGATGTTATTGAGGAGGTTCTTGCATGTGAGATTGTTAGAACGACAATTTGACAATATAACATATATACACATTCCAAGAAATAATAATCAAGTTGCTGACTCATATGCTAACTACGTGTTAGATTGGAATTTGTTTCATTCACAATAAATTAATCATAAACACAATTTTTACACATGTAAATAAATAAATCGATCACCATAAAACTTTTTTATATACATAAAAAATGTGGTAATAGATAGTGTCATGATAAAAAATTGGGGCTTGTAAGCCACCATCATATAATACATGGTCATACAAAATGTACACTCCCAAGTGTCTAATCATGTGGAGGAGGAGGAGGGTTTTGATCATGGAACGTCACTACGGCTCTAGCTAGCCATTGAAATAAATGCACCCATGTGCGTGGTACACCCACCACTTGTCGCTGCATGGCCTCAGGCAAGTCCTCGACTTGTGCCATGGGAACTCTATGAGTCAGTCTCACAAAGTTGGTATGAATGCTCTAGATAATTCGCTCCACATCCACCCGTGATTTCATCTCCTCTTCCCCTCCATCTATGACGAGGGAAGTCCTCTGGCCACTGTGGTCCCACATCTGCACATAAATGGTATATGTCACTATGTATTGTCGTGCAAAAACATGTCTTTTTGATTCCATATAATCAAGAAAACACAAAAAATTAAATAACTCAAAAAATTTAAAAAGAGTGAGGGTTGAGATTCGTTACCTATATCACCATATGCCGATCCTGGTGGCAATGGCATGTCCGGATCCCCCTTGGAAATCTATCCCTACGTAGGGGTAGTCATCAATGGCAACTATCTGTCGTTGCCACCATGGAAAGAAGTCAGTTGGATATGGGTTGGCCACCCTACCACCCCTCAGTCTACGCATAGCATCTACCCAATGCCGTTGGGTCGGATCTTGAACCCCGTGGAGAGGAACGTCCACTCTATGGCTCAATCCTGGAACATGCTCGAAGAAAAATGTGCTCAGAATACTGCTGAACCCGAAGTTCTGTATCCTGCCTCCCTTACACTCACTGAGCTGGTGTTTCATGTTTCTTAGTAGTGTAGTACTCGAGTTGTATATAGTGAGTCTCATGCACTCCACTGCATAGAACATCAGAGGCCGCGAGGCCTGGTGGAGTGATGCTAAGCTGGCTATCCTGCCCAATGTCAGTAATATGGCCTTTAGGCCCAGCACCTATATATCATTGGTAGGGACTTGGATCCCCACCTTCTTGGTGTTTGGATAATAGTACACTTTGATGTACTCATCGATAGTCAGGCCACCCCCTAGCCCACCTCGGGAACAAAGGTTCACCACCTCCCCTCGTCTAGACAGCCCTATGATAAAGTATATGTCCTCCACCTCTATGGTGAGGGACATCCCATCAATATGGAAGGACTCCGAGTCTGGATCCCAATACTCTACCAACATCTCTAGCAGTCTTGGTTTGGCCCTCAAACCACCAAGACACCAAAACTTGTAGAGTCTGCATGGATGTAAAGCTTGTTGAGCCATTAAGTCGGCCCTTACTGCTTCCTCTACTTCACCATGCTCATGCTCTCTCCACTCTAGCACCATCTTGCAAAATAAATTGCAAAATTACCCATTAGTTTATTGAAAAATCATATGCACGGCCTCATATGCGACTGTTTTGAAAACAACCACGTATGTACGTAGGTTTGAGGCCCTTTTTCGCGTATAGCTATCCCTATACGCGGAAAAAGCCTCGATATCGATGTAGGCCACAGCACACATTTTGGGATGGCCTAAAAAACTCATTTAGCCATGAAAATTGATAAAAATTATATCAAAATGCAAGAGGAGAGCATGAGTAAATACCTGGAAGAAACGGTAGTGAATTCTGCCGGCTGGATCTCCTGGAATTTGCTGTTGAAAATCAGAGCTCAAATGGGTAAAAGTTTCGAATGCTTTATATTTTTTACTATTTATAGAAAATTTTTCAAATATTTGAAATTTTTTAACCCCTTTCCTATAGTTTAGATGTTTTCTAACCATTTTGGATCATTTTTGACATAATTTGTGATGTAGAAGACCTTTTTTAGTGTTGTTTCAGCCATTGGATTGACGCGTTCATGCTGATCTCAGGTATCATGTATAAACTGGCATATAGGTTAGGTTTCACCACCATTTGCATTTTGCATGACCTTATGACCATCTCACCATGACCTTAGGTACGAACCCACTCTATTATGTCACGAAACCTTCTCGCTGCTTTAGAAGTGGCATGATACGAGTGGTAGAGCTTCACCTTACATGGGTACCCTAGTTAGAAACTTATTTTCATTTGGTGCCCATGCCAATGTTTTCTCCTCTAGGGTGTGGGAGTCCATTGTATAGTACTTCCATGACATTTCACAAGATCCTCATACTCCTCTTTATCTTATTCTGGCATATCTCCCTCAGGACTCCCTTATGTCAAGTTGTGAATGCATTATCATGAGCTTTTCCTGCCTTATTGAGCTTTATGTCAAATCCCCTGACATTGCGTTTCAGCCATATAGCCCAAGCTTGTCTCATGTCTAGCCATGCAGAGCCATTTTTTATATCCTTCGCAGCTTGATTCCCCTTTTTAATTCTCCCTTGAGTGTCGATATCCTACACATGTATCCTTGCATTGAGCATAGGTATGTTCCACTGCTTGGAAATAGTTTGTTTGCCCTTATGACACTCGTCTCCTCCTAGTTTGTAACTATAAAGCTATTTTATTCTTTTTTCAAGATTTTCAAATAACTGAAAAAGTCCAAAAAAATCCAAAAAACCAAAAAGCCAGACAAGGAAAGATGTTATCTTTGGTAGCTGTCGAGTCATGTCGCCTTCGAACAGAGCACTATATATCACATCCATTGGTTTGGTTATAGTTTGACTTTAGGAGCTGTACTCGTTTATCTGAGTTTATCTCCACCGACTGGTTAAGCTTCCAATCCCTATGGAGCCTCTGTCGATGCCTCTTGTGCCACAGAGATGTCCCAGTTTGTATATCGAGTCTATGCTGCCTTCATTTAGTCACCATACGACGTTATGCTCTTGTTCAAAGGAAGTTGAAACCTGAGTCGGGCATTCCCAGTACAGTTACTGGTTCATGCACCTTATGATCGAGTCCTTCCACATTATACAGCTTTGCTGAGTACCTCATGTTGGATGATGGGGGATTCCTTAATGCCCTCCTTCCGGTGGATTTCATCCCATCGACTTCAGATCATTTATTCTGGGATTGGAATCTAGAGTCATGTTAAGTGCCTTGAGACTTGCAGTCATCAGTGGCAGGTTCTCTCACCATCGACAGTTTCTTGGGAATACATCAATGTCCCCTAATCGATGGATCCTCTCAAGTGTTCGACCTCAACACATTTATTCACACTTGTTAGTTTTCCTTCTAGTACCATGATTCCCATTTTCATTATTAGTAAGTGATCTCGCGTCTGTTAACGGTATACATTAATGACCGGTAATCAGACGAAGGAATACTATGTTCGACCTCGACACCTCTATTTGCATAGTAGGACATGTACTCATAGCGGTTTGTGTAGAAGAATTTCCATATTGGTGGCATCTCTTATATGCTACCTCCTTGATCATGCCAGTGTTCATGAGATTTCAGCTCTTGTGACTTGATTCCAGTATATGTCAGACATTTCCAACCACTATGGAGATCTTGATCTATTATATATCTTCAACCATTTTGGAGATCATGATCCTTTGTATATCTTCATCATGGAGATTCTGATCTATCTATATTGTACGTGGCGATGACCACATATGTGATATCATGTATCATGCCTATTCATGGCCATTGTACTCTTATGTATCCGGGACTGCTATATGTACTTGCAGTTATATGCAGAGTTGTATTATTGTACTATGCTGATTAGGTGGTTGGCCTTCCATTTGGGATCCTTCATCACTCCACTTCTGGGATGGACTTATAATGTATTTCGGCCATCATATAACCCCTCTGACCTCACACATTAGGGGGCATCTGTTATAGCGAATTTCACCACTCCAGGTGAATCACACTTTGTATGGCCTTCCCCTGTCCCCCTGCAGACTCATTAGACCCTGTGGATCACTTTTTGTACTTTGATGTTTCCCTGATCATCCCTAAAAACACATGAAAATTGATACATGCAACTTTTAAACCTATAAGCGTGTATATACGCGGGTTTGACCACTAAAACCGCGTACATCGGGATGTGTGCATAATCCAAATCCTTTTGGAGTTTTCCTTGACATGGATCCGATTCATTTGACTCTTGGCCTTCCCTATGGCTTGAGATCGCTCGGATTCGACCTTTCATTATCCCTTTGAAAAGCTATATAAGGAACCCCTTGGTACATTGAAGCCATAAGAGAGAATTGAGAGCAAAGAAACTATAGTCCATTGTTGCCAGAACTTATGCTTGAGTCTGCATCCCTTTGTCCCTTAGAGCACTTTTGTGTTCTTCCCAAGCTTGCCTTTTGCTTGTGAGCTTGCTATCGAGAGATGGAGGATTGAAGTGGTGGAGGCCCAAGTGGGGGATTCAGTTTCTCCGGTTCGCAGACGTACCGTCAGAGGTTGTATCTTATAATCTCTGGTTTATATTAATAGAAATATCTTTTCCTATTCAATGATGTGTGTTTGAATGAATATTTTATCCATGGGATTATGTCAAATGCTTTTACATTATTGATTATATATGCTAGAATAGATCTAACACCATGATATATAGAATGCTTGTATTGTTTACTTGTTGTTGAGGAAGTAATCTATCAATTCAAGCTGAAGATTGTAAAGATCAACGGGGATCTACTTCAACCATCCAGAATAAAGTACGAGGTCTGATCCTTTAGTGTTAGACATTTAATTTCTATTGCATATTGGAAATGATTGAATTTTGGAGTCAAGCTGTCTGTTGTGGTACCCCAAGCCATAGGAATTTCTCTCTGTAACACTCACTCATTGGGGCACATGAGTGAGATAGGAGAAGCTCTCTCAGTGTGAGAGAGAGAGACTGCTACTGTGTGGAGATCATCTTAATGTTTTCCAGTTTTACCTTTGGTGCTGATTCTATCTCTGAGGAAGTTGCGGGGTTTTCTCCTTTATGGTTTCCCCGAGGAAAATTCTTTGTGTCTCTTGTCTCTTGTGTTGTGCTTATTTTTTATTGTTGTGCTTGTTATTCTCTTAGTGAAAAGATCCTAAGATCATAATGCTAGCTTGAATGATGAAAAAATAACAACATTAATGTCGAGATTGAACACATAAACCAAGTTTTAATCCTAATTAGTGGCCTAATGATGTGAAAATATTTGATTGGACTTTCTTGTAGCGCAAGAGAAAAATTGATACACTAGAGCACTACAAGAAAGTCGCGAATGCCAAAATCATCATTTTTTTCAGTCCACTTTTTCAGGTGTCTTATCTCCGAGGTGTTAATCATATCATTTCATGCATTTGATATGTGTACTGCATAGTTTTATCATTGAAATAGGTGGATGATCATCATAAGAGGTAGATCGTGGTGATTGCATGCAGAGCAAGGTGAATGATGACAGCAAGTAGAATGAGACAGAGTTTTTCAGGAGTATGTTCCTTATCTAAAGGACATGAAGTATATTGAAGGTCATGGCGAGAAGACACTACTGAGAAATCGGGATTTTTCAACTGAATGAGGAATTAGGGATTTTCAGCAGTGACTGTTTGAAGTGGTCTGGACACTTAGAGACATGTGGAACATGAAATTCGACACTTAACCATTGAAGTGATTGCATTCCAGTGCTCGTATTGGTCTTCTAAACATGTAGCCTGCATGTCATTGCCAGGGTTTGCTTAATTTGGGGCTTTTCTGGTAAAATATTTAATGATAAAATTTGAAGGAGGAATATGAGTTTTTCACCTAATACACTGTGAATGATGAATTATTAAAAAATATATTCGAAGTATTCATCATTTAAAACAGTAAAATTCAAAGCAGAACTTGTTGGAATTCCCTGAACTTTGTAATTGGGTCAGACTATTGTAATTTGGCACAAAGGACTTCTGAACTGTGTGTTAGGAAAGAATGTTATGATTTGAAGATAGTAAGATTGTGGGATATCGATAGGTGCTGTTAAACCATAGTGAATATGAATAAAAGTGGAAAAACAAATAGAGCTGAGCCCACTAACCTAAGTTGGGTAGACAATTTTCCAAAATGTGCAGAGTTATTTTCAAATGCAGGATGGTTGACATGTTTCAAAAAGATTGATGGATATCATGCAGAGGTGTCTCATAAATTTGCTCAGTGCTATGATAAAGACATTGTGTCTTTTGATACTTTACAATTCAAAATGACTAAGGAGTTGGTAGCTGAGGCAACATGCATCTTGAACGAGGGAGAATTATGGTTTAAGAAGGTTCCATTCACCTTCAATGCACAAAAGTACTTACTTCCTAGTGTAATTGCAGATTGGGGTAAAGGTGTACCAATTCATAAATTCAAACCTGAATGGATAGAGTGAATTAAATTTTTACAGAGTTATATTACCTGTGAGGGTAGATATGCCTTTGTTTTCAAATACCACTTTATATTTATTCAGCATCTCAGTGATGAGTCCAAGATGAACTTACTCTTCTTCTTCTTTCCAAAGAGCCTGCAAAAGATGTCATGCAGGGTTAAGGAGCACCAAAATCATACAAGGTAGTCCATTTTTCATCATGGACTTATTAAACTTATCATAAAAACTGTTTTGTAGAGTAGGGGAAAAACTTGGGAGTATTTCATTTTCTGGTCAGGTTTTCAAAATGATCAAGAGAGACAGTCTCACAGAAGAGAAGCTGATAAAGGGAAGACTTTGGTTAGAAAGCTCAGGAAAAAGGTAAAGGTCAAAGATGAAGATAGGGTTAAATTAGAGGAAGTTTCAGATCATGCAAATGAAGACTTTGAATCTAAATAGCACCTTAATGACAATGAAAGTAAGAATTTACAGTTAGATATTAAGGAAGCCGAGCATGTTGAAAATGTTGTACCTGCAGAGACAATTTCAGATGAGAATGAGAATATTGAAGTTCAAAGACAAAGTCCTATCATAGTTCTATCAGAAGATGTGAAATGCCTATTTGATGATGATAAAGTCCCTGTCACGGAGGCAACTAGGGTTTGTACCGAGCAGGAATTTCATAGCCATGGTGATGAGGTAATACAGTCAAAAAGATAGAAACTAAAAGTTGTTGAGTTTTCCTTCGTTATTCATCAGGGTAAGACTTTCAAAATGTTGGGGGAGATTGCTCCTATTTGGAGGCCTAAAACTAGACCCATAAATAAACTCAGACTAAATATGAAGAGGTTGCTGAACCCTAAATTAAACAAAGAAATAGTAACAGTGATAGATGATTCTTCATATGAGGAAAAATTGAATGATGATAAAGATGATAGTAAGGGTAAAAGGCAAATTGAATAAAAAAAGAGTCCATCTTGACTGTTACAAAAATATTTGATATATTTATAGAAGTATGAAGTCAGATGTTGCAGGAACAACAAGAAGGTAAAATAAAGAGTTCTCACTCATAGAAGAGTGTGATGGTTGAGGAAAAGGTTTGATGTAAAGATGAGAGTGAAGAACACCTAGGATTTCTTGGAACACCTACATAATTGTTGCAAGAAGATGAATAAATTTATAAGAGATTGAATATTCCATGGCTTCCAAATGAGATGCAAACCATAGCAGGAAATAAAACCTTTGATTTAGAAAAGAGAATTTACAAAGAAGTGTAAAACAATATAAGTATCGGGTTGAGTACATGCAGGAGACCAATGATGGCTTAGTCATGGAAAATAGAAGGCTCAGAGAGGATTTGGACGAGGTAAATAGCCATTATCAGGAGCTGATTGCAGTTTCAAGAGAAGCATTGAAAAGGAAGAGGAATACAGAAGGTCAA
>LPNX011232423.1:360677-372704 GCA_001517045.1 Pseudotsuga menziesii
ACATCACTTAAAATTGCTCAAATTTCATAATACATAGCTTATAAAAAATTTTGTGACTAACGTTTTTGGTTGTGTAGACCTTCTACAAATTATGTAGAAGGTCACATAGGTGGTTTATTAGTTGCATAACCATCAAGATTCTCTTTCAACTTTAAGTACAAATCCCTCATTTTTTTATTCTTCATCTAAATATGGTTCATGCATGTCTTCCACATGTATTGAATATGCTCTTTATGTAATTTCCTTCTTTATGTATCAAAATTGGCTTATAAGTATGATTATTTTCTTGATTTGACTCATTATCCTTACATGGATTGTCTTCTTCATGTTCTAAACCTTGTAAGTGAAATATTCTATGGGGTTGTATTTCCTTGTTTAAATCATTCCTCTATTTCTTATCCTTACTTTCATGAACATTTTCTAACCTACGAATATACATAAACAATTAGTGTTTGAAAAAAAATCTTTGTATCATCAGAAATGAAAAAAAAATTAAAATGAAATGAATTAAAATTAAAAGTTAATAGTATATTAAATATTTGTTTGTTTTAAAACCAAACTACAATTATGATTGTTTTCTTAGTTTTATATTTGATTTATTTTGATTTATTCATATTAAATAGACAAATTTAGTTATATATCACTCTTCACAAATTCAAGACTAATGTTTTTTCTTCTTTGGTAATAAAACACACTTTACGCGGTAGTGATAGAAAAATAAACATGATAAGGCCTCTAATGGTAGGGCGATTGGAATTTGTAGTGGTTAAGTTCCCATAGGTCACTTGTTCAATTCCTGTGGGTCAAAAAAAAAAAATTCACCTTGATTCCTCCTAGGAATATCAGGCATTGTCATTCTCTAGTTAAAAAAAGAAAAATATGGCATAATTGAAAGTATTTGACAAGTTAAGGTGAAAGAAGAATTTATATTGTAGAAACAACTACAAAATGCACAAAATTTTAGACATATCCAACTTAGTAATGTCCCATTTTTTAAGAAGGCATGTGAACTGGATATTGTAGAGTAATACCATATTTGAAAATGTTATAATTCAACACATAAAAGAAAGGAACCGTCATAAAATATATTTCCATTTTTTTCCAATAGGTTGGATGTGGAAAGAATGGAATGAATCGACCCTTGTGAAGGAATTTTACTGAGATCAATGAAAAAAGTCTTATAACGGCATATTTTTTAGAAATAAATAAATACAAGTTATTTAGGTTTATCAGTCAACATATCAAGTCATTCAAGCATTTCAAATTGTATGAAAAAAATATGACATGGATTTTAGCATGAACATTCAATCATTGAGAATAAAGTGTTCACAAAATTTTGGATCTGACGTTTATTATGTCGATGGTGTTAGATGTTCTAAATTGATCCTATATAATGATTATAGAAAACTGGATCTGGCAAGTGTATGTCTATTTGATGATTTTCAAACACATTGTTGTTCAATTTTTTTTATGACATACTACCAAGTTCCAATTATTTATCATGTAAATCATTACTCATCTCCTAAATAACTAGAGGACAACCCATCAATGCCTTTGTTTAAGACTTACATGCTCTACTCTACCCTCATATATTATTTCATTCAAATTCCTTCCAATGGAACTCTTTTCACAACAAAACCCTAGATATGACTATTCAAGCTAGAAAAAGAGACAAGAAGACTAAACTTAAAGGTTTTCCTTCAAAGGTGATCAAATTTGTTGCAATTTTCTTATAAATTAAATAATTCTTTACTAAGAATGCATATAACCCCTAAATAATGTTTGAGATTAGGATATTTGGTTGATCTTACAATAGAGCTCATGTGAAATCACATATCACCATATCTTTTCAAGGGTGGATGGTTTTTCCTTGGTAGCATCTATCTCTATGCTTTCATTCACCCGTTGGTAAAAAATTATAAGGAAAATACTTATCACCTTCATAATTATTCTAAGTTTGGATATTTTGGATCTTTAAAAATATCTTGAAAATGAACCTTGTTAAATTTCACAATCTCTTCAAATTGTTTTTCCTTTGACCCATTAGAAAGACCAATTGACCAAATTGTATTTACACATTTCTTAAAATTTCCATAACTGTGAAAGAAGTTAGTGTTAATATACCCCTATTCCAACCATATGAATCTACTTTTGAGCCTCCACTCTTCCTTTTTGTCTGAAAGCTCCCTTTTTATCCTCTAATGTCTTTAAATCTAGCAACTCTTCATTGTTGGAAGACCCTATGACAATATTTTTTAAAAGAGGGGTTGTGTTTCTTCTACCTTTTCTAGGTTTACTTGATTTTCTTCCCTTTTCATCTTTTCACTCCCTAGAACTAAATTATTAACTTGTTTGAGATTGGAGGAAAATTTGAGCATAACTGAATCTCATCAACAAGGATCATAAAATTTCCATTTTTTGTAACAAGAATTCTAAATATTCCTTAGCCAACCAATCATGATTAGATTTAAAAGGAGAACGAGGTCTTTTATCCCCCTTTCCTAGTTGTATAAGAATAAGTAATGGATCATATAAGCCATTTTTTTTTACCAAATAGTTGTATCTTTCAATATCCTCCACCAATTTTTATACCATTAAAAATATATCCATCATATTAGAGATGCTTGTTCTTACATGTTAGCACACAAACTAGGATCTTAATATTGGATTCCTAAAATTAATTATAGCTTATGGACAACTAAGAGGGAGGCCATTGTCACCACACCTAACCTTTTTTTTTCTCTTTAGGCCATATCTTCTATAACAAAAAGGTCGAGTCCCTAGGGTAGGATTACTAGAGTTTAACAATGGAGCACATGGTGAAAATGAAGAGTAACTTTAGAAAAAAAATTGTTTTTGACTTTGTAAAATATAAGAGTCATGAAGGAATTAGAAACTAGTGTTTTATACAATGGGAAAATGGGGTCAACCAAGAATTGCATGAGACTTTCTTTAGGAATATTAGAAAGGGACAAGGTCGCAATGCACAAACCTATATGCTCTCTAGTGGATGGAATGATTTTAGACATCACAAAAAGGATATTTCTAGAGCAAAAAAATTCGAATGGACTTTGAATGAGGAAAGATACATTGAAATAAATAAACAAACACATGATTTATAGACATCATATATGCACCTAAAATACACTTCCAATTGATAACAATCACACAAAATATAGAAATCCTAATCCTTCATTACCTCGATTCCATGAACAATTTCAAGATCCATTAACTAAATAAGCACATGAGAAACATGCAAACCTTTCAATAGATCACTAGCATCAACCATCCTACATCCCTATTGAAATTCCCTTGTCCATCAAACTCAATACCTCATGCCCTTATCCCCTGATTTTCCCTATTCTTTCCCTCCACCACTTCTATACAAAATGTGATAAAATATACCCTAAATATTTGTATTTCCATATAACATTATCAATCTTACTTTTCCCCTTAGTACAACACAATACATTTTCTCATTTATGTATCATATCTTATTCCCCAATATGAATTGATGTGATATGATATTTCCTACCAATTGACCCAACCGTGGAAGAAGACTACCTAATGTGGATGGGGAATTGGAAGGTCCATATATAGATGAAGTATTATGTGGTGAACTCCCTATGCATATTGAGTGGTAATAACACCTGATGTATGCCAACATGAAGTGGCAGGTAATGCGGGCATACCTAACATTTGAAATGGGGTCAAAGGTGCTTCATACGCTACTAAGATGGTGTAGACATGTGAAGAACCTATTGGTGGTTGGGTTAGGTTACATAGGAATTACCTTAGTGATGAGAAAACTTTGAAATCATGAAGATTTGTCTTAGTGTAAGATTTCATTGGATAATTGGTTTCAAGGGTGGATAAGACATCTCTAAGTCCATGTATGGACAAGTCTCATAGTATGTAATTTGATCACTCTTCATATGAATATTAATGATATTCCTATAAAAATATAATAGGGCCTTCCAAAAATCTTAATAATAGGTGATGCATTTCCCCTAAGATGATTAGTGAAAGTATGATAGAGTTAATTATAGTGAAGGTCACTATGGTCATATCCCAATGACCAATAACTATATATTTCAGATACAATCATGACCCACAAAAGTTACCTCAGTGATAATAATGGGTTTTGAACACTACGATACCTTACTCAAGTGCATATAAGTGATTCATCCTCAAATGGTCATTGGTAATAGCTAAGAAAGACTTGGGTATTAAGTAAACTTGGGGAAATAATTAACATTGGATTTAGCGTCCTGTTTATTCTTACCTTGGTTTTGTACGTAATATAAAATGACTTCAAGATCCCTAGGAAAAAAAATATGTTTTGAATATGAAGTGATTGAGTGATGTTTTCTGGATGAATAAGCCAACAATCTTCTATAACTTGTTGTTTTACCTCAATAAGGAAGAATTAAGTGAGTTAGTTACATTTCTTGAATTAAGGTTTGACTTTGATTTATTGCAATGTTCAATGGTTTTACGTAAAGGTTGAAATGAATCCACCTAAAGAATTATAAAATAGATGTAATGGTTAAATACATACCTGAAGAATTATTGAAATTTCTCTCAGTTAAATGATCTGAATAATATCTAGTTAGATGCACCAAAGGTTGAGGAATGGGTTTACCTACATTTCTTCTTATTGTTCTTTCAATTTTGCTTGTCTTTCTCTCATCCTCTCTCTATCCTTCTTTTGTACTTCATTTATGTCAATCCAATGGTGATCATAATTTGTACTATGCTTTTTCATATTTCCCAATTTGATTGCTAATTAATTTAGATTATTATAAGGAAACAACAATTTTATTCTTTCAAGTGTATTTTTGACATTGAAGAGAAGTATGTCTAAATTGATTCATTTGCACATATATTTTTCTATTCTTTTAAATGTGAAAATAATTGGAACTCTCGAATTTATGCTTTATGTAGCAAAATGTCGAGGTTTTTGTGTTTTTATTGCAGTAACATCTTGACCAAGCTACATAGCTCAATTGATATCTTTTCTAAACTGTAATACACCAAACAAATATTAAATTGTTAAAGAGTTTGATTATTTTTTTAGATATTTTGACAAATAAAGTCAAAATAAATGTAATGGAATTATTATTATTATTAATTAAATAACTGAGAGCAATCAGAACTGAAGTAGTCATTAAAAGACTGTTTGTTGACCCACAAGGGTAAATGACAAATGGCGAAAGCTGCTGAATAAAAACTCAAATGATGTAGGAGACATCTTTCCTGAAATCAGGTCAAGACTCCTTGTGGAGAATTAAAGAGGAGGTGCCTCATAAATGACCAAGTCTTTGTAAAACTACTATAAAGTACTGTGTCTATCATAAGAAGGAGGCTGGTGATGGAGGGGAAATGATCTATTAAGGTAAAGAGATTGCGCATTGATCAAAATTTTCCATTATGGTTAAGCAAATAGGATTGGGGGTTCTATAACAAGTTTCGTTTTCCCATCAGTGGTAACAAATTATTTACTGGATCATCGAATTCTCTAGTGTTGTTATTTAAATTATGAAAGTAGATTATAATTTTGACTACTTTCATAAACTGGGAATATGCAAGGCGTTAATTATTTTCTTTTTAACCTATTAATTATTCTTTGATTTATAACTTTTGTTACTATTCAAATTCATATGCACAAAAATTTAGGAATCACACTTACCTTTCTTATAAGAAAACAAAAATTCAATTTGTAAACTATACAAATCCCCTACATAATCTTTTAAATAGTTATCAACCTAATTGTTTTCTCTTCAACCATTTTATAGAGATGTTAGGGAGAGCTGGGAGGATTCTCTTCAAAGATTTTCAAATACAGTAAATATAAAAAAACCAACTGATTAAAGAATAAAATTGCAACATGCATGAAACTTTAGGGCTGAGAGGCTTCTGATAGAAATTTTATTTTGTTTAATAAAAACAAATTTATATTCTATTACACGCCTTTGTTTCATTTTTCTTATATATTTTCCAAATGGAAAATATCTTCCATTCTAAATAAAGAATGGTTGTAAACTGTTTCTTCAGAACTTTCATTACTATAGACTCAAAATATTCTCTTCATCATACATATCGACATAAGTTACAAAATTGCAAAACACCATGTTATACAATAGTCTGTGCTTTTTGTGTTCTTAGTCCTTTATACATCTTCTGTTACTAATTTGATTTTAATTCTCTTTAGTTTCCTTTGTTTCCAGCTTTCCTGGCTCCAGCAGGACTGCTAGTTTGGACAATCTGTCAACTTCTGTGTTCAACTCCCTGTAAATGTGAGATATCATGAGGCTTGAGAATGATTCGAGCAGTCTTCTTATTGCATTCAGTAGCTGTTGCAAGTGTGGTGAATTGATTTGGATCTTTCTATTAACCCAATCAACCACCATCTTGGAGTCCCCAAAGACTTGTAGTTGTGATATGCTGTATTTTAATGCTAATTCTAGAACCATGTGCAATGCTGCAAGTTCGGCCTTATTGTTTGTACAGTGCCCACATGCAAATGTTTCTTGGATCTTATGGAACCCTGAGAGATATAGTACTCCTCCTGAACCTCCCAATTGGGGGTTCCCTTGACTTGCTCTGTCAAAATAAGCCCATGGAATTCCTTTGTTGATTTCTGGAGGAACCAGTACTCTGACCTTTGTCTTTTTTTCTTGGGCTTTGTATTATCTAGCCCAATGTATCACAAGACATGAAGTTACTTCAGGTGGAATTAGTTTGTTATTGAAAATGACCATGTTTCTGGCCCACCATATTCCAAAGGAGAAAAGCGATGGGTAGGCACTGTAGAGATGTACCAATTTTTCTATCCACTAAGCTTTTGCTTTGTGTTCCAGAGAAATCCTGGACACTCCTTGAACTTTAAATTCTTTGCAATCTATGTTCCACACCTTTTCTACATAAGGATAGAGATTAAACAAATGAGATATATTTTCCTCATTTGAATGACAGAGTGAACAACGATGTGGGCCATTCCAACCTCTTTTCTATAAGTTATCCCATGTTAGAAGCTTGTTATTGAGGGTCAACCATAGGTTAATTTTTTCCTTTAAGGGTCCTTCGGATTTCCAAAGTTTCTTCCACCAAGTCTCCTTCGCTCCCTAGTGCTTCTCCCATGCCCAATTTTTGTATCCCAGTTTAGCGGTGAAGTCCCGATTGACGAATTTTTTGGTCTATAATAGCTTGTCTATCCTCTCCTCTTCTAAAAATAAAGTTGGATTTGAGAAGAGAAACATATTCCTCCCATTCGTCCCTCAGTCCTTCCTCTAGGTGTAAATCTTCTAAGCTCTTCCATAGTGTTACCCTTTGTGGAGTTGTTACACGGGATTGGTTTAGGGTGCCAATCCCAGAACTTCTTAATTTTGTGATTAGGTATTAAGAGATTTTAAATATTTCCCCTACCCTTGACCAAGGATCTTCTCCAACCCTAATCTCTCTTCCATTCCCCACCATCCAGGCCAGCCAGTTTCCTACCTAGGGGAAGGCTAGAACCAATTCTTTCCACCCTATGGACCCATTTCTGAAGGTTTTGTCTCTCTTCCTTATCCACTATTGAATGGGCCCATTTGGGAAATATTTGGATGATAATACCTTTCCCCAAAGGGAGTATGGATTCTTGAGTAGGAACCATAAAGTTTTGGTATACAGAGATTGGAAGAACAGAAAGGGTTTCTTAATCCCCCACCCCCCTAATTCTTTTGGGCTAGCAATCAAATTCCATTTGGCTAGGGGGAATCCTTTCGTATGTCTCTTTGCAGATCATAAGAAGGAGAAGAATTTTTTCCTGAGTTTCTATAAGATTCCCTTCAGGATGTAGGCAATTGTGGCCTAATATACCAGAATTCTCTGAAGAACTACCTTGAGCAGTACCGGCCTTCCTCCCATAGACAAGAACTTGTAAGTCCAACATCCAATTCTACCCTCAATATTTTTATAAATCCACATCCAATATTTGAAAGAATAGGTATTGGGCTTAAGTACAAACCCTAGATACTTGAAGCCTTCATCTATAGGTTTTAAAATCTAGGGGGATACAACCCTAGTCCTCTCTTTAATAACTTCTGGTAAGCCATTTTTTGAGAGAATAGAATTTTCCATATTGATGTGCATGCCTGTGGCTTTCTTGTAAAAATGTAGGATCTTCTATGCTTCCTTTAGGTTCCCCCAAGTACCTTCTCCCAACATTACCACATCATCTACAAATAGGATGTGTGATAATTCTACTGTGTTGTTGATCCTTATTCCTTTAAAGGAGCCTTCTTTTTTTGCATGATAGATAATTTTGCTTAGGGCATCTGCTATTAGTAGGAAGAGAAAAGGGGAGAGAGGGCACCCTTTCTTGAGACCTCTTGAATCCCTGAAGAAGTTAGAGGGAGATCCATTAGTCAAAACAATAAAGGACGCTGATTGTACACATCCCATTATCCAGTTGACTATCTCCAGGTCCAGCCCTATTTGTATCGTTACCAATCTTAAAAAGGTCCAATTCACCCTGTCAGAAGCTTTAGAGAGGTCCAATTTTAATGCAAAGGATGATATTTTAGACAGTTTGATGGTATGCATTGCTTCCTGTGCAAGGGACACTGCATCATGAATTCTCCTATTAAACAGGAAACCAAACTGCTCCTTGGTTATGAAATCTCTTAGAATTGGCTTCATCCTTTGGGCTATAATATTTGTTATTAATTTGCAGACCACATTGCAGCAGGAGATTGGCCTAAACTCCTCAAAGGAGGAAGGATTCTGTTTCTTGGGTATGAGAGCCAAGAATGTGGAGTTCAAGGCTCCTAGTATCCTCCCATCCCTTTGGGACTCTTGCACTACTTTCAGTAAATCTTCTTTCACTAGGTCATAAAACCGCTGAAAAAATTCAATGGTTAGCCCATTCGTCCTCGATATTTTTCCTTTCTGACAGGAGTACACAACTTTCTCCAATTCCTCCTCAGTAACTTCCTCCTTTAGGAGATTATTCATTCCTTCATCTATCATTCTAGGAAACAGATTAATGACCTTTGGGATTTCTTGAATATTGCACCCTGCTGGTTCCTTGAAGAGGTTTTAAAAAAACCCTCCCCGGACTTAGCTTTTTCCCTAAAATATCTGACCATTTCCCCATTCATGTATTTTATAATCGAGATCGTGTTTTGGTTCCTTCTATTATTGGAGAAATTATGAAAGAATTTGGTATTGTTGTCTCCTTCTTTTATCCATATTGCTCTTCTTTTTAGCCTTAGAAGATGCTCCTCTTTGTCTAGAAGTTCTTCTCTTTTTAACTCCTTTTCCTTAACTTCTTTTAATTCTTCTTCTAAGAAAATGCCCGAGCTATTCTGTTCATAGATCCTTTTTAAGGATCTTTCAACTTCTTTGAGTTGTTTCTATTGATTTTCATAGTAAGCCTTAGCCCAAGGTTTTGAAACCTTCTTTATTTTGTTTAGATTTTTTTCCAACTTCTTCATGTAAGATACATTAGGGTTTGCCTCTAGGTGATTCCAAGAATATCCTATCATCTTCCAATAGTCTTCCTCGAATAGCCATGTTGTATTAAACTTAAAAGGGGCCATCGGTTTAATTTTAGGGTTTTGAATTTGTATAAGAACTAGGAGATGGTCCGATAGACCCCCAATTTCAACCCAAGTTCTAATTATTAAAGACCCTAAAAGAAATTTTTTTGAAAGAAGAAATCTATCTAGCCTTTTAAAGATGGCATGATCCCTGCTTCTATTGTTTCTCCATGTCGATGTAAGCTTTAGCGATTGGATATTGACCAGCTCCTTGGAATCAAAGAGGTTAGCAAGGAATGATCTTAGACCATCCTGATGGGTTGAAATTCCCCAATTTTCCTTTTTGGATAGGGTTCGATTCAGGTCCCCTCCTAGAATAATGTTCCTTGAATCCATCAGTCCTGAGGTGAAGAAATCTTCCCAAAACCCTTTCCGGTCTTGATAGGGTCCATAAATATTATACATTGCAAAGGATATCCCAAAGGCTTTCTCTTTAAGAATTGTTTTCAACACCGTACTATTTTAGTCCTCTTGCACTTCTTCAAAATCATGGTTCCAAGCTGTTATTAGTCCCCCAGAATGTCTGTTTAAACTTATGTATCCAAAACTCCATCCTTTCATTGAGGCCTCCAACACTTCCTTATCTTTTATCCCTCCATCATAGTTTCCTGAATGAAAATGATTGTAGGTTTTATACTGAGGACCATTATTTTGAGAGACTTTAATTTGGGGGGGCTCCCCAATCCCCTAGCATTGAAGGAGAGGACAAGCATCATGGAACCCTGGCCTGGGCCTATCCTACTCTAAGGGACCTACCAATTGTTTCCTATTTTCCATTCTTCACTTCGACCTCAGCTTAGGATTTCAATTTTTCTATATGTGACTTCCTCCCTAACATGACCTTGGCCACTTTGTCTGATGCTAAACCTCCAGATGAAACTTGTTCTCTATCAACTACCCCCTTTGACAGGTTGTTGTAAATTTTGTGTTTAATCCATGAAGGAGGATATTTAGGGGACAGCACATTTTTACAAGTGTCTTTACTATCTGGGGTCATCTCCTTACACCCCGCATGCATGACAATTGTTTTCTCCTACAACGGGATCGACGTTATTATCTTCATAGGGGATGCCACCTTCCTTCCAGTATACACGACATTTGTCTCCGAGGGAGATTGTTCATGACTACTATGGTAGAGTTCATGGAAGGTGTAAGGTTCTCAGGGCTAAGGCTCTTCCCTGAGAGCTCAAGAATACTGTCCACCATCGTGGTTTCCAGTTCCAGGTTTTTCACAAAACTTTTTGATTGCAACAAATTGTTCATACGGCACTGTTCAAATCCCCCTAATGTTGTAGAAATGACAGGTTAATTAATTTTAGGGCTGAGAGCCTTCTAACCCGGGCTTGCAAATAAGCTTTCTTTTGAAGAATTGGGCTCTTGTGCACAGTCGTTTGACTGAGTTTCACAACTTCTTTTGTTCTAATCAATTCCTTTCCCCTTGTTCCTGGATTGATTGTTCCTTTGTTCTGTAACTGTGTAGTCCTTCACTAAGTGACCAACTTATTTGCAAGTGAAGTGGCAGAAAATAATTTTCCAATAGTCAAGCTTCTACCGCCATAGACTCTCGTGCATCTCCAGGTGAATTTATTCATATAGTCCATCGCGGAGGTCAACTTCAATCAAAATTCTGACGCTCCTTCTATCCACCTTCTTCTCCCATCCTTCCTCCAAAGCTATAAATTTGCCAATTTTTCCTCCTATAGCTTCCAATATTTCTTTTTTCTAGAACATCATTGGAAACCTAGGTAGAATGGCCCATACTTTCTGTACATTTTGTGGTTCTCTATTAGCATCAAAATCCACATTCCATTTCTTCAGGATTAACCCTGAAGGCCCCCATTGCCAATTGTTCTCTAGTAAAGTCTGCATGTTTGTCTCTGTCCTGACTTGGAACAAGATCCATCCCTTGGACAGGATATGGAACATGGTAAGCTTCCATAGAAGAGGAATCCAATGTTCTTCCATCCACCTACGTAGATTCATCTCGCTAATTGATTTCCCATAGAACCTTCCTACCAGTGCGAACGAAAAATAATTAGGTACCTCAGCTATCGAAATATCTCTTCCTACTATTAGTGTTGTGACCTATTTTTTGGCTTTAGCTCCTGATTACTTTCTTTCACTAGTATTTTTAGATATCATAACTTCGACTTCCTTCTTGCTTGAAAGGGCGTGCTCGATGCTCTTTGGCGTGTGAGCATCCGACCTTGCTTGTTTTGGATTTTCCATTATTGAGAATATATGACTATGTCCTACCGGAGTATTTGAGTCATAGTCTAGTTCATCAATTATCATGATCAAGATATTAATACTTTAAAGCTTAAAAAAAATCTCACAAAAACTTTAAAAAATGAAACCTTTGCTTTATCTTCTCATTTGCGCCTCACACTATTTGTCTCTCAATCTGTTCTCCTAACTGAAGAGCCCTTAACCCTCTCAA